>CM071854.1:16223117-16381094 GCA_036507275.1 Sicyos edulis
CAAAAGGGGCTCTAAATAGGCCTTACCCCAATGCATACATTCAAAGGAAAGGATAATATGCAAATAAGTTTTTTAGATTCCCACCAAAACAAAACAATCAAGGTTCAATCAAAATCAATATAGTTTGTCAAACTCTGTTTCGAGGCAAATACATTTCCAAAACGTACACTTCGATCGAGATTTATTAAAACATTTGGAACATTCTCAAATTCAATAAAGCGAATCCACAAAATCATCTAAAACATCCTAGGGCTCCCGTGTCTTGCCACATGCATTCAGGGAAAATGAAAGACAAGAGTCATAGAAATAAAAAGTCGTGAGACGACAAAGACGCTCCCATGATCATAGCTCCTCCTTCAGCCATCCTGCCTCGCGCCATGGTTACCCGAAAGATAAGTAAGGGTGAGTAACGAATTACTCAAGAAGAATCCCCGACTCAGGTACAATACGATGCACATGGTCATCTAGATGAGAGTATGCAAGCTATGAACATAAACACATAATAGAGCACATATAGCTTAAGTCCACACTTGACCTCGGATGCCAACTCGTGGTCTTAGTCCTAATAATCCACACCACACAATACGCCCCATACGCAGAACCAAGTCTCGCCCACTGGCTCATCACGATACGACTAAAGGTGCACTAGCTCAAGATCCCGAGGAGCTTCCTACCGGCGCCGTAATGAGCGTAGGCATGCAATCGCGTGCTACATCGCACTATGGGGTGCCGTTTAGTGGCAAGCTGCTGCCCATGTCCACACCACGCCTCTAACTAAATCTCCGGATCGGGTGTCATCGACATAGAGGTGTGAGACTCCGACACGTGAACTATGTCACCAACCACCGCACTCGAGGCTAAGGAACCTGGCCGTGGTAGGCTTACACCGAAGCGGTCCTGCCCTAACAGTGGCAATCAAGGGCTACTACTAACACGCCGAGGACGCGCCGATCGTCGGACGCAGGCAATGCCAAGTCATCATCCCGACCGCTGGGGCATTTAATGTACCACCACCTCACCCAAGATTGCGGCCTACCGGCCAGTTAGCTAAACCCCACGGGGTCTCAGTGGATCGAGAATCGCCTCGACGCCCCGCCATGGATGCAAGATACTTTATGCATCAAAGCCCTGATGATGCTACTCTACCTACACTTTAACCTATCATATCAATAACATACAATCCAATACAATCCAAAACGTGTGCTCACCAGATACAACTTAACCTAGCATGGTACTACCGAAGCAAGAATAGATATGAGCATGCTAGAACGGAACAACCTAGCATGGGCTAACATGAGAGAGAACAACATACGAAGTCATGCTAGTCAGAATCTGCACAGAGCACCTAAACTATACATGCCGATAATCACAAACAAACATACAAACAACAATCACATAGAACATCGCAGTGGTCCACACAACTCCTGGTGAGAGATCCTTACCTTGGCCGGGCAACTACACACAAAATCCTACGCACGATCGATCCCGAGCTAGCTAACGAGAACCTAACAAACACAATAGAAATCACAATCATAGCCCTAAAAATATAATAAACAAGCAGCCTCGGCCGGCACTCACACCGCACGATCGACACGCCGGACGGCAGCAAAGAGACGGGTGGCCGCTGGCGCCGACGCGCAGTAAGGGGCCGATGGGCGCAGGAACCGCACACCGGGCGCCGACGGGCGCAGAGGCGGTGGCCGCAGCGCGCGACGCGACGTGGCCGGGCGCAGTACACGGGCGCGAGCAAGCGGACGAGACGAGCGCGGCTGGCGCGACGCGCGGGCGACGCGGCTGCGGCGACGCAAGGCAGCGCGCGGAGCGGCGCGCGCGCGACGCGGCGCTACGCGGCGCGACGTAGGCGCGCGGCCGCCAAAGAAAAAGCGCGCGCGACGGGCGGGCGGTCAAGGGCGCTCGTGCCCGCTGCGCGCGATCTAGGCAGCCTGGGCTTGCCGCTAGGCGATTCGGCTCGGGCTTGCCGTCTGGCAGATCCGGCATGCCGGGCACTCGCTACAAACACACACACACACAAGCTCTTCTCCTTACCTTCTACAACAAGAACACCCATTCGAGAAGATGAAGAGGATGAAGACTTACCTCTAATGATGATGAACGATCCAAGGAGCCGTAAGGATGAAGAATCTGGCAAGGAGAGCTTGGGAGAAAGCTTGGGCGCCACAACTCTTTTGGAGAAGAAAACACAACAAACCTAATTTCTATTTCATTTAACCAAATGCACCAAACACCAAAGATCCTGTGTTAACTAAGATGTGACGCTGAAAGAGTAACAAGAGCTCTCCATAGCTCAACCGCACGCATCCTCACAGTGCTTTTCTCGAGACCCGGGTTCAAATCTACAAATTGAAACAAATTCCTTTATTTTTACTTTTGCATCTACCCATGCTCAAACCAAACCACAAAGCTTCAAAACCTTCATAAATCCATCCAATAATTTTAGCAACTGAAAAGATATAAACGGCTCTCGACGGCCCACTAAATTACTAAAATACCTAGGGCATACTCGAAGATCGACGCGAAACTCCGGGCTGCTATAATATTCCTCCTTTTTATGACTTTCGCCCTCGAAAGTCCTTAAGATCAAAATAAAGACAGATACCGCAATCTTCATCCTTCTTCCCCGCCACAAGCGCTCCTCCAACTCTAACTCCTCCACCGAACTTTTACCAAACGGATCTCACGATTATGCAACGCCTTCGCCTCGGCGACTGTGAATACTACAAAGCCCTCTCAAGCTCAAATCTCAATCACCGCAAAGGCTCAAAGTCCACACCGAGCGATGGGTCCGACACATACCGCTTCTCACACCGATACATGAGAATACCGCACACCTGTTGACAATGACAAAAAAGCTAACCAATATGCAACTCGCTAACTCTCGAGAATCTCAAATGGTCCAACAACAGAGACTCCACTTCTCCCGCTTACCAAACCCAACACAACTCACAAACCAGCACAACCTTAAAAGCACGCACTGCCCAACCTCAAACTTAAAACTCGACGCCAACATCGACTTAAACTTTCATGCCTGCTCGAAAGCAACCACAAACGAGCTCAACTCTCTTGCACAACACCTCTCCGTCAATCAGCAGCAACACAGACCCAAAACAACACCGACGGCCACCAACCTTTTCTCACAAAGACTAGAGACTCGCAACACTTACCATACAATGCCTCAATGGAACCACAAGAATCGATCACGAGAATCGCTACCTAAGGCAACCTCCTAAAACCACACCGGTCTCCCCGCCGCCTAATCACTTAAACACCAACTCGCAATAAGCTCAAGGATCTCAGCCTCACCCTCCCAAAAGACCATCGGACAAAAAGGGTGAAAACACTACGTGAATCGCACTCGCTCATAAGCTTCTAAGAACACTTCTCTCGAATCACGGCCGCCCACGCACCGCCTAGAATGAAACCTTTGTTGCCACACCCTAATGGCAACATCTCCAACTCCGAAATCGACATGCCTCTACTTCCATAGAAATGGCATCTCGCAGACACTCAACTAAGGTGCGAGCTCTAGCTATCAAGTCAATACTCCAAAATCCGAACTCACACAACAACCTCAACTAGCCGACACTCTCCACACGGAAACTTATAATCCAACAACTTGAGTGCTACGAACTAGGAAGCTCAAACAACTACAAATCGCATAGCTATGCCAATCCACTCATTTCTAGCTCCGACTAAAATCACTAGCCGGGCAAGACAACTTGCAAACAACCAGCCCCGCAGGGCTCCATCCACTAAACTTACCTCCATGCAAACAACTGGAGCAAAGCTCGCCTCAAATATGAAACACATCTCACAAGTCCAAACGATAACACATACAAAGCTTAACCTCAAGCTTAGGCTTTAATGCACCTTCCCACCGAAACTCATAAACTGAACTCCACTACCGGGTCAACACCAACTACCAAGAACAAGAATACTTGCCAATGGTCGGGCAGAGTGCAAGCTACACTAGCCAAAGAAGGATCCTCAATAAGTCCAGCACCTAATCCACCCACAATGGTGCAACCTCAACTCCACAATCGATACAAAGGAGATCTTCCACTACAAAGGTGCAACATCTTCCATGCCAACACACAAAAATCTTAACCAACTAGGCCAAACACTCATAAGAGGCGAGTGACAACCTTTATCAGCCTCTAGAACACCCTCCAAGAATCCGCTTAATCGACAAACGACTACTTCCAAGCAACCAACAAACTTTTCCTTCAAGCTAGCGCTCCACCATTAACTCCAAGACCAAGGAGTAACCCGACAACTCCCAAAGGAAACGGCCTCACAAGCGCATAACCAACGGATGTAGAGAACTCCACATACGCCACCGCCTTGCTCCACCGTGAGCAACAACATCTAATCTCACGGGCACAACAAGGGTCCATCTCTGCATCAACCTCCAAATGCCAAACGGGCAACTCAACATCCCGAAACAGAAAAACAACCAACATGGCACAAACCACTTCCCCACGAGCAAAAACTAAACTCTAGCAACTTCAATCCACACTTGGTCAACACAAAGCATCAACTTGCTACCACACCGAAACCACTCCGACTTTACTCCAAATAAACACTAGCTTGCTAGTCTACCAAGATCGCTAGCAACTCCACCGAGGCTACAAATCAGAAGACCCGACCCAAAAAGGGGCTCTAAATGGGCCTTTACCCCAATGCATGTAGTGAAAATAAAAGACATTATGAAAAATACATTTCTGATCCCAAGTAAAAACAGTAAACATTCAACAACCAAAACATACATTTCTAAAAGCATACTGATCGTAGATTTATTTAAACCATTAAAACAATCCACAAGTACAAATATGCCGAATCCATAAAACGTAAGAAAGCATCCTCGGGGCTCGTGTCTGCCTACATGCATTCAGGGAAATAACAAAAGTCAAGAGTCATGATAAAATAAAATAATCGTAGATGACAAAGCAGATTCCATGATCACAGCCTCCTCCTTCACCCATCCTGCCTCGCGCTTGGTTACCCGTGGAAAACCACGTAATAAGGGTGAGTAACGAATTACTCAAGAAGAATCCTCAACCGGGTACAATACGATATACATGATCATCTAGAAGAATGTATGCAAGCTATGAGTACAAACACGTAATAGAGCACATAGCTTAAGTCCACACTTGACCTCTGATGCCAACTCGTGGTCTTAGTCCGAAATACCACAACACACTAAACGCGCTTATACGGAACAAGTCCCGCCTCACCGACTATCGCCGATACGAAAGGTGCACTAGCTCAAGATCCCGAGGAGCTCTCCGGCCGGCGCCAGAATGAGCGTAAGGATGCACCGCGCGGCTCTACAGCACTATGGGGGTGCCGGTCCAGTGGCAAGCCGCCCATATCCGATACCACGCCTAACTAAATCTCCGGATCGTGTCACCGACATAGGGTGTGAGACCGACACGTGAACTATGTCACCAGACTCACCGCACCGAGGCTAAGGAACGGGTCATGGTAGGCTTACACCAGAAGCCGCCCTTACCTTAACAGTGGCAATCAAGGGCGGCACCGCCAACACGCCGAGGACGCGTCGGCCGCCGGGACTAGGCGCTGCCAAGTCATCGCCCCACCGCTGGGGCATCGCTTTAGACTACCACCTCACCCAAGATTGCAGTGGCCTACCGCTGGGATAGCTAATCCTCACGGGTCCAAGGACGAGAATCGCCTCAATCGCCCTGCCATAGATGCAAGATACTTTATGCATCGGGCCCTGATGATGCTATCTACCCGAATTCTAAACCTTAACAATAATAACGATTCAATCAATGCACCCAATACGTGCTCAACAGATACAAGGAACCTAGCATGATACTACGGCAGCAAGACAGATATCGAACATGCCGTATCGGAACAACCTAGCATGGGCTAACATGAGAAACAATACAAGAGTTCATGCCACCAGAATTCAACAGAGCACCTAGGGCTAAACATGCTAGTAATCATACACAGCATACAAAACAACAATCACAAATATACCGCAGGTCCACACAACTCCTGGTAAAGAAATCCTTACCTTGGCCGGAGGCAACTACACACAAAATCCTACGCCGCGATCGATCCCGAGCTAGCTAACGAGAACCTAACAAACACAATAGAAATCACAATTATAGCCCTAAAATATAATAAAACAAGCAGCTCGGCCGGCACTCACACGGCACGATCGACACGCTGGACGGGCAGCAAAGACGGCTGGCTGGCTGGCGCTGACGGCGCAGTAGGGGGCTGATGGGGCAGGACCGCACACCGGGCGCCGACGGCGCGCAGAGGCGGCAGGCTGGCGCGGCGCGCGCGCGACGGACGGCCGGCGGCGCGCAGCGCACGGGCGCGATAAGCCGGAAGCGACGGACACGCGCGGCGCGCTGCGACGACGGGCGCGGCGGCCGACGAGCGCTCGACGCGCGATTTCGCCGCCGCAGGCTCGACAGGCGATTCGCTGGCCGCGATGGGCCGCTCTGGCGTCATCATTGGCCGCGATAGGGCTGCTCGAAAGCGTCATTGGCCGCGATAGGCTGCTCGAAAGCGCTCGCTGGCCGCTGAGCGACAAAGCCGCCGATGGCACCGCAGGGCGATGGAGCCGGGCGACCGCGATTCGGGCTTGCCGGCCGGGCGATCCGGGCGGCTCGGGCTTGCCGCTGGCAGATTCGGGCATGCCGGGCACCGCTACAAACACACACACACACAAGCTTTTCTCCTTACCTTCTGCCAACAAGAACACCCAATCGAGAAGATGAAGAGGATGAAGACTTACCCGAATGATGATGAACGATCCAAGGAGCCGCAAGGATGAAGAATCTGCAAGGAGAGCTTGGGAGAAAGCTTGGGCGCCACAACTCTTTTGGAGAAGAAAACACAACAAACCTAATTTCTATTTCATTTAACCAAATGCACCAAACACCAAAGATCCAAGGTTAACTAAGATGTGATGCAGAAAGAGCAACAAGAGCACCTAATGGCTCAATTGGCACACATCTCTACAAGCTTCCCAGAGACCCGGTTCAAACCCCTACTGCAAGCAAAGACAAATTCCTTTATTTTTACTTTTGCATCAAACCTTGCTCAAACCAAACCACAAACCTCCAAAACCTACATAAAACCATCCAATAATTTTAGTAATCGAAAGGATATAAACGGCCCCGACGGCCCGACTAAATTACTAAAATACCCCTAGGGCATACCTCGAAGATCGACGAAAAACTCGGGCTGCTATAATATTCCTCCTTTTTATGACTTTCGCCCTCGAAAGTCCTTAAGATCAAAACAAAGACAGATACCGCAATCTCATCCCGCCTTCCCGCCACAAGCGCCTCCTCTCAACTCTAACACTTCCACCGAACTTTTACCAAACGGATCTCACGATTATGCAACGCCTTCGCCTCAAAGACTGTAATACTCACAAAGCTTCCCTTGAAGCTCAAATCCTCAATCACCGCAAAGGCTCAAAGTCCACACCGAGCGATGGGTCCGACACATACCGCTTCACACCGATACATGAGAATATCGCACAAGGCCGATAATGACAGTAAAAGCTAACCAATATGCAACTCGCCAATCCTCTCGAGAATCTCAAATGGTCCAACAACAGAGACTCCACTTCTCCCGCTTACCAAAACTCAACACAACTCACAACGGCACAACCTTAAAAGCACGCACCGCCCAACCTCAAACTTAAAAACTCGACGCCAACATCGACGAAACTTTCATGCTCGCCTCGAAGCAACCACAAACGAGCTCAACTCTCTTGCACAACACTCTCCGTCAATCGCAAAGAACACAGACCCAAAACAACACCGACGGCCACCAACCTTTTCTCACAAAGACTAGAGACTCGCAACACTTACCATACAATGCCTCAATGGAACCACAAGAATCGATCACGAGAATCAAGTACCCAAGGCAACCTCCTAAAACTACACCGTCTCCCCGCCGCCTAATCACTTTAAACACCAACTCGCAACAAGCTCCGGCGGATCTCGCCTACTCTCCCAAAAGACCATCTGACAAAAAGGGTGAAAACACTACAGAATCGCACTCGCCATAAGCCTCTAAGAACACTTCTCTCAATCACTGTCCGCCCACGCACCGCCTAGAATGAACCTTTGTTGCCACACCCTAATGGCAACATCTCCAACTCAAATCGACATGCCTCTACTCCATAGAAATGGCATCTCAGACACTAACCGAGGTGCGAGCTCTAGCCATCAAGTCAATACTCCAAAATCCGAACTCACACAACAACCTCAACTAGCCGACACCCCCACACTAAAACTTACAATCCAACAACTTGAGTGCTACGAACTAGGAAGCTCAAACAACTACAATCGCATAGCTATGCCAATCCACTCATCTCTAGCTCGACTCAAATCACTAGCCGGGCAAGACAACTTGCAAACAACCAAACCCTGAGAGGGCTCCATCCACTAAACTTACCTCCATGCAAACAACTAACAAAGCTCGCCTCAAATATGAAACACATCTCACAAGTCCAAACGATAACACATACAGCTTAACCTCAAGCTTAGGCTTAATGCACCTTCCCACCGAAACTTCATTAATCTAAACTCCACTACCGGTCAACACCAACTACCAAGAACAAGAATACTAAATAATGGTCGGGCAGAGTGCAAGCTACACTAGCCAAAGAAGGATCCTCAATAAGTCCGCACTTAATCCAAAATGCACAAAGGTGCAACCTCATCCACAATCAAAACAAAGGGGCCTTCAACTACAAAGGTGCAACATCTTCCATGCCAACACACAAAATCTTAACCAACTAGGCCAAACACTCATAAGAGGCAGACAACCTTTATCGCAAATTTCTAGAACACCCTCCAAGAATCCGCTTTAATCGACAAACGACTACTTCCAAGCAAACAAACAAACTTTCCTTCAAGCTAGCGCCCCACCACCAACTCCAAGACCAAGGGAGTAACTCGACAACTCCCGAAGGAAACGGCCCTACAAGCGCATAACCAACGGACAGAGACTCCACATACGCCACCGCCTTGCTCCACCAGAGCAACAACATCTAATCTCACGCGGGACAACAAGGGTCCATCTCGATCAACCTCCAAATGCCAAACGGGGCAACTCAACATCCCGAAACAGAAAACAACCAACATGGCACAAACCACTCGCCCCACGAGCAAAACTAAACTCTAGCAACTTCAATCCACACTTGGTCAACACCAAGCATCAACTTGCCACCACACCAAAACCACTCCTGACTTTACTCCAAATAAACACTAGCTTGCTAGTCTACCAAGATCAAGTAGCAACTCCACCGAGGTTACAACTACACGCCCAAATGAATAGCCAACCAAAACTCACTAGCCGGGCTCGACCGAGCTCTAGAGAGGCTTCCACAACCTAGGGTTCTTCGCAACCTCGACACACACACCGCCAAGATACGATCTAATGCATAACCGCTCGAACAAACAACTCCACTTCAAAGATCCCAACCATGCCGCCAACTTCGACTCCTTGGGAACCTAGAGGACCCAAACGCTATGCACGCGCCATCCTCCTACTCAAAGCATCGCCACAACATAACTTCTACCCAAGGAAGGATCCGAACAACTCTCTTAGCCATGTCGATCGTAAACCACGCGCTTTAGCTAATATCGCTTTTGTTCGGCCTAATCGAACTCCAACCAACGATCAACAAGAAGATCCGCCAACCAAGCTTAGGCCCAACTTAACAAATCTTGCCTAAGCAACAACTTGATACCACGAGCACGGATCCTTACCACCTCAACCAAAGCCTTACAACAACCACCGAGTCCAACTTCTCAAGGAACCGAGCACGAGATCTCCAAAGCAAACCCTACATGGATCTCAAACTCTCGCCACTAACGACCACACAAAACACACTTGTGTGCATAACTCCCAACCTTCCTTTAGAGATCCAAGACTAACAAGCGCTTTTCCACAAAGCAACGATAACTCCCGGCAAATGATACAAACAATCCAAGGAACACCAAAAGTCCCATCTCCACACGATACTGCCGAGGCAACCTTGCTCTACCAAAGCATAATCATGCCAAACCAAACTTACTTTATACCAAGCCTCTACCAAGGGTGCTTACCCCCGAGGCATCCAAAACCTCTCGCAAGGCATCACCATCATCTCGCCTCAAAAGCATCCAACTCGCCTCATAGGCATCCAAATTTCATCCGATAAGCATCCAACTCATGGTCCCTCGCTTGACCCAAACTCGCATCTACAATGCTCAACTCTCCTCGATTTAGGCACTCGGCTGTAGTTGACCGCACTACCAACCACAAGGAAAATCTCTTGGCCTTAACACTAGCGCGACTCACGCGCACCAACATTTACCAACCGCAACCTCGCCGACTTACTCAACCTCCGTAAGCATCGGGAAGAGGCTTCGCCCTCTCGATCATCCTTTCGCTTGTAGTCCATCGACTACCACCGAACTAGCCCTCCGCACGACCTAAACGGGTGCAACCGCCATAAACAGATCCAAGGCTAAAGGAGTACGCTGAACTCCGAACGGCATAGAACCATCCGCTATGCCTAAGCCAAACTCAAGCTCGAACTGCATTTAGTGCCAAAGTGGCACACCAACCAATGCACCTCAAGTGCTACTACTACCAAATCCACATCCGAGGAAGCCGGACTCATAAACAACAAAGAGCTCGCAAGGGGGCAAAGATGACCCTTCATCCGCCTCTGCCCACTAACACGGCAACTTGCCAAACAATCAAGCGATCGTGGAGACTCGCTAGACCACCTCTCACAAGGGATTTCCACCACCATCCGATGAACCAAATAAAGACAGAACGGCACACCTCGGCCTTTGAATGCACAGGGCATCCCACACACGGATGCTAAACTCAAACTCGCCAACTACTTTACTACTATCGTGAGGGACTTACTAAAACATCGAGCTCTACAGCATCCATTTGCCAACCCGGGCGCTCCAACAACGCCAACAAACTCATCCGAATAAACTCACCGATCGTGTTCTCCCGAAACCTCCGGCTACAAGAGCTACTGGGGAAAATGTCAAAACAGACTCACACCGGGCTAATCGTGCCCGGACTCTCACTACGCGCTACAAATCGCGCTGGTTCTCCGCTCGATAGCTAAAGACTCGCCATCAAATCTCTCATGGCCGAGCACACTCGCCAAGGAGTTCACTGAGGCGCCGCTAGCCTCTACCTCCTCTAGGCAACTCAATCGCCGGCCAACCGCATGCGGGCCTAACAACCTCGACGCGCCTCAACATCAACACGACGGCCCAACTCCCTGGCCGGACATGCCAAGCGCCCGCTTCCTCCGGGTGCGATCAACATATCGCGATTCGCGCAAGCACTCCACCCTCTCACTAGGGGAAAAGCAAGAATCGGGCCACAAATGGCCAACGGAGTCTAAGCTCGCTTCCTCTCGAACGATGTCCTGTGGGCATCCGACCTATCTCGATACCTCAACAAGCCGCTAAACAAATCGCCGCATCATGAAAGTTGGCATGATGGCTCACTAAGCCCAAACCAACAACGAGTCGTAACTCGCTTCGCTCCGCCCCACAACACTACACAAGGCATACACAAGATGATAGGTATTGTAAATTCTAACCCTTTTTCTTTCTAAAACAATAAACCTAGGCGCACTGATGACCGCTTGAGTGCCGTGATCATGGAAGGATGACCTCACAACAAAAGGTCACCACAGAATCTATGACTCGAGCTCGATACCAATCAGAAAGACCCGACCCAAAAGGGGCTCTAAATGGGCCTTTACCCCAATGCATGTAGTGAAAATAAAAGACATTATGAAAAATACATTTCTGATCCCAAGTAAAAATGTAAAACATTCAACAACCAAAACATACATTTCTAAAAGCATACTCGATCGTAGATTTATTTAAACCATTAAAACAATCCACAAGTACAAATATGCCGAATCCATAAACGTAAGAAAGCATCCCGGGCTCAGTGTCTGCCTACATGCATTCAGGGAAATAACAAAAGTCAAGAGTCATGATAAAATAAAATAATCGTAGATGACAAAGCAGATTCCATGATCACAGCCTCCTCCTTCACCATCCTGCCTCGCGCTTGGTTACCCGTGGAAACCACGATCAAGGGTGAGTAACGAATTACTCAAGAAGAAGAATCCCCAACCGGGTACAATACGATATACATGATCATCTAGAAGAATGTATGCAAGCTATGAGTACAAACACGTAATAGAGCACATAGCTTAAGTCCACACTTGACCTCTGATGCCAACTCAGTGGTCTTAGTCCGAAATACCACAACACACTAAACGCGCTTATACGGAACAAGTCCCGCCACCGACTATCGCCGATACGTAAAGGTGCACTAGCTCAAGATCCCGAGGAGCTCTCCTGGCCGGCGCCAGAATGAGCGTAAGGATGCACCGCGTGCTTTCTGCAGCACTATGGGGGGTGCCGGTCAGTGGCAAGTCGCCCATATCCGGATACCACGCCTAACTAAATCTCCGGATCGGTGTCACCGACATAGGGGTGTGAGACTCGACACGCGAACTATGTCACCAGCACCACCGCACTCGAGGCTAAGGAACGGGTCATGGTAGGCTTACACCAGAAGCCGCCCTTACCTTAACAGTGGCAATCAAGGGCTACCGCCAACACGCCGAGGACGTGCGCCGGCCGCCGGACTAGGCGCTGCCAAGTCATCGCCCCGACCGCTGGGGCATCGCTTAGACTACCACCTCACCCAAGATTGCGGGCCTACCGGCTGGGATAGCTAATCCTCACGGGGTCCAAGGATCTGAGAATCGTCTCAATCGCCCTTGCCATAGATGCAAGATACTTTATGCATCGGGCCCGATGATGCTATCTACCCGAATTCTAAACCTTAACAATAATAACGATTCAATCAATGCACCCAATACGTGCTCAATGTATACAAGGAACCTAGCATGATACTACGAAGCAAGACAGAGATATCGAACATGCCGTATCGGAACAACCTAGCATGGGCTAACATGAGAAACAATACAAGAGTTCATGCCACCAGAATTCGCAATGCAGAGCACCTAGGGCTAAACATGCTAGTAATCATACACAGCATACAAAACAACAATCACAAATATACCGCAGGCCCCACACAACTCCTGTAAGAAATCCTTACCTTGGCCGGAGGCAACTACACACAAAATCCTACGCCGCGATCGATCCCGAGCTAGCTAACGAGAACCTAACAAACACAATAGAAATCACAATTATAGCCCTAAAAATATAATAAAACAAGCAGCTCGGCCGGGCACTCACACGGCACGATCGACACGCTGGACGGGCAGTAAAGACGGCGCGGGGTGGCTGCTGGGCGCTGACGGGCGCAGAAGGCTGGGGCTGATGGGCGGCAGGGACCGCACACTGGGCGCTGACGGGCGGCAGGAGGCGGCAGGGCTGCGCGCGCGCGCGCGCGCGGACGGCCGGCTGGCGCAGGCGCACGGGCGCGGACAAGCTGGAAGCGGACGGACACGCGCGGGCGCGCTGCGACGACGGGCGCGCGGGCTGACGAGCGACGAAGGCTCGCGCGATTCTGCCGCCGCTGCAGGGCTCGGCAGGCGATTCGGCTGGCCGCGATGGGGGCCGTCTCGGGCGTCATTGGCCGCGATAGGGGCGCCTCTGAGCGTCATTGGCCGCGATAGGCCGCTCGAAAGCGTCTCGCTGGCCGCTGAGCGATACAGCCGCTTCGATGGCACTGCAGGGGCGATGGAGCTGGGCGACTCCGGGCGATCTGGGCTTGCTGCTGGGCGATCTGGGCGGCCTGGGCTTGCTGCTGGGCAGATCTGGGCATGCTGGGCAGCCTGCTACAAACACACACACACACAAGCTCTTCTCCTTACCTTCGGCCAACAAGAACACCCAATCGAGAAGATGAAGAGGATGAAGACTTACCCGAATGATGATGAACGATCCAAGGAGCCGCAAGGATGAAGAATCGGCAAGGAGAGCTTGGGAGAAAGCTTGGGCGCCACAACTCTTTGGAGAAGAAAACACAACAAACCTAATTTCTATTTCATTTAACCAAATGCACCAAACACCAAAGATCCAAGGTTAACTAAGATGTGATGCGTAAAGAGCAACAAGAGCACCTAATGGCTCAATTGGCACACATCTCTACAAGCTTCCTCAGAGACCCGGTTCAAACCCCTATCAAAAGACAAATTCCTTTATTTTTACTTTTGCATCAAACCTTGCTCAAACCAAACCACAAACCCTCCAAAACCTACATAAAACCATCCAATAATTTTAGTAATCGAAAGGATATAAACGGCCCCGACGGCCCGACCAAATTACTAAAATACCCTAGGGGCATACCTGAAGATCGACGAAACTGGGCTGCTATACTCTACCAAGTGCGCTTACACATAAGGCGCCCTACTCATCTCATAGGCATCCAACTCATCTCATAAGCATCCAACTCATCTCGAGAGCATCCAACTCATCTCACGGGCATCCAACTCATGGTTCCCCTGGCTGACCGAACTCGCATCTACAATGCTCACTCAACTCAAAGTTTAGGCACCCGGCTGTAGTGGACCGCACTACCAACCACAAAGATCTCTTGGCCTTAGCACTAGCGTGAGACTCACACGCACTAACACTTACCACCGCCAACCTCGCCGACTTTACTCCGACCCCCCAAGAACACCGGGAAGAGGCTCCAGCCTCCTCTCGAACATCCTTTCACTTGTGGTCCTTCAACTACCACTGAACTAGCCCTCTTGCACGACCTAAACAAGTGCATTTTCCATAAACAGATCCAAGGCTAAAGGAGTACGCTGAACTCCGAACGGCATAGAACCATCTGCTATGCTCAAGCCAAACTCAAGCCTGAACCAGACTTAGTGCCAAAGTGGCACACCAACCAATGCACCTCTAGTGCTACTACTACCAAATCCACATCTGAGGAAGCTGGGCTGTTAAACAACAACAGGCTCGCAAGGGGGCAAAGATGACCCTTCATCTGCCTCAAGCCACTAACACGGCAACTTGCCAAACAATCGGGCCACTGGTGGAGACTCTCCTAGTCCACCTCTCACAAGGGACTTCCACCACCATCTGATGAACCAAACAGCACAGGAACGGCACACCTCGACCTCTGAACAGCAGGGCATCCCACACACGGATGCTAAACTCAAACCTGGCCAACTACTTTACTACTAGCAGTAGGACTTACTAAAACATCGAGCTCGACAGGCATCCATTTGCCAACCTGGGCGTCTCCATCAACGCCAACAAACTCATCCAATAAACTCGCTGATCATGCCCTCCCGGGAACCTCCGGCTACAAGAGCTACTGGGGGAAAAATGTCAAACAAACTCACCACCGGGCTATCTCGTGTTCCTGGGACTCCTCACTACGCGCTACAAATCGCGCTGGTCTCCGCTCTCGATAGCTAAAGACTCGCCATCAAATCTCTCATGGCTGGAGCACACTCGCTCAAGGAGTCTCACTGAGGCGCCGCTAGCCTCTACCCCCTCCTCCGTGCAACTCAATCGCCGGGGCCAAATCGCATGCGGGCCTAACAACCCCGACGCGCCTCAACATCAACACGATCGGTCCAACTTCTCTCGGTCGGACATGCCAAGCGCCTCGCTTCCTCCGGTGCGATCAACATACCGCGATTCGCACGGCACCACCACCCTCTCACTAGGGGAAAAGCAAAGAATCGGGCCACAAATGGCCAACGGAGTCTAATTCTACTTCCTCTCGGGACGATATCCCAGCTGGTATCTCGAATCTATCTCGATACCCGACAAGTCGCAAACATACTCCTTACATCATGGGAAGTTGGCATGATGGCGCTCTAAACCCAAACCAACGACGAGTCGAACTCGCTTCGCCTCTCGCTCCACAACACAAAACAAGGCATACACTAGATGAAAGGTATTGTAAATTCTTAACCCTTTTAAAAAAACAATAACTTAGGCGTGCTCTGATGACCGCTCGAGTGCCGGGTGATCATGGGAAAGACGACTCTACAACAAAAGGTCACTCTACAAAGTCTATGACTCAGCTCGATACCAATCAGAAAGACCCGACCCAAAAGGGGCTCTAAATAGGCCTTTACCCCAATGCATACATTCAAAGGAAAGGATAATATGCAAATAAGTTTTTTAGATTCCCAATTAAAACAAAACAATCAAGGTTAAATCGTAAATCAATATAGTTTGTCAAAACTCTTTTTTGAGGCAAATACATTTCCAAACGTGATACACTCGATCAGAGATTTATTAAAACATTTGGAACATTCTCAAATTCAATAAAGCGGGAATCCACAAAATCATTCGTAAAACATCCTAGGGCTCCGTGTCTCCCGCTACATGCATTCAGGGGAAAATGAAAGACAAGAGTCATAGAAATAAAAAGTCGAGACGACAAAGACGCTCCCATGATCATAGCTCCTCCTTCACCATCCCGCCTCGCGCCATGGTTACCCTCGAAAGATAAGTAAGGGTGAGTAACGAATTACTCAAGAAGAATCCCCGACCGGGTACAATACGATGCACATGGTCATCTAGATGAGAGTATGCAAGCTATGAACATAAACACATAATAGAGCACATAGCTTAAGTCCACACTTGACCTCGGATGCCAACTCGTGGTCTTAGTCCTAATAATCCACACCACACAATACGCCCTATACGAGAACCAAGTCTCGGCCTTAGCCTGCTTCACTGCCGATACGAAAGGTGCACTAGCTCAAGATCCCGAGGAGCTCTCCTGGCCGGCGCCAGAATGAGCGTAGGCATGCACCGCGTGCTATCGCAGACTATGAGGGGTGCCGGCCCAGTGGCAAGTCGCCCATGTCCATCCACCACGCCTAACTAAATCTCTGGATCGGTCACCGAATAGGGTGTGAGACTCGGACACGTGAACTATGTCACCAACCACCGCACTGAGGCTAAGGAACCGGGCCGTGGTAGGCTTACACCAGAAGCGGTCCTTGCCCTAACAGTGGCAATCAAGGGCTACGGCCAACACGCCGAGGACGTGCCGATCGCTCGGGACGAGGCATTGCCAAGTCATCATCCCGACCGCTGGGGCATTTAACACCGCCACCCTCACCCAAGATTGCGTGGCCTACCGGCCGGGTTAGCTAAACCCTAACGGGTCCAGTGGACGAGAACTCGCCTCGACGCCCCCGCCATGGATGCAAGATACTTTATGCATCGTGCCCTGATGATGCTACCTACCTACACTTTAACCTATCATATCAATAACATACAATCCAATACAATCCAAAACGTGCTCAACAGATACAACGAACCTAGCATGGTACTACGAAGCAAGAACAGATATGAGCATGCTAGAACGGAACAACCTAGCATGGGCTAACATGAGAGAACAACATACGGTCATGCTAGTCAGAATTCAACAGAGCACCTAAACTATACATGCTGATAATCACAAACAAACATACAAACAACAATCACATAGAACATCGCAGGTCCACACAACTCCTGTAAGAGATCCTTACCTTGGCCGGGGCAACTACACACAAAATCCTACGCCGCGATCGATCCCGAGCTAGCTAACGAGAACCTAACAAACACAATAGAAATCACAATCATAGCCCTAAAAATATAATAAAACAAGCGTGCTCGGCCGGGCACTCACACGCACGATCGACACGCGACGACGCAGTGCAAGACGACGGCGGGTCCGCTGGCGCTGACGGGCGCAGGGGGCTGATGGCGGCAGAACCGCACACCGGGCGCCGACGGGCGGCAGAGGCGGCAGGCTGCGCGCGCGCGCGACGGGTGGCCGGGCGCAGCGCACGCACGGGCAAGCGGACGAGACGAGCGCGGCTGGCGCGACGCGGCGACACGACAGCGCGCGACGGCGCAGCGGTGAGCGGCGCGCGGCGCGCGCGGCGCGACGCAGCGCGCTGGCCGCCGAAGAGCGCGCGACGGCCGCGACGGCCGGGCGGTCTGGGCGGCTCGGTGCTCGCCGCCACGCGATTCGGCAGCTCGGGCTTGCCGCTAGGCGATCCGGCGGCTCGGGCTTGCCATTGGGCAGATCCGGGCATGCTGGCACCGCTACAAACACACACACACAAGCTCTTCTCCTTACCTTCGCCAACAAGAACACCCATTCGAGAAGATGAAGAGGATGAAGACTTACCCTAATGATGATGAACGATCCAAGGAGCCGCAAGGATGAAGAATCGGCAAGGAGAGCTTGGGAGAAAGCTTGGGCGGCCACAACTCTTTGGAGAAGAAAACACAACAAACCTAATTTCTATTTCATTTAACCAAATGCACCAAACACCAAAGATCCTGTGTTAACTAAGATGTGACGCGAAAGAGTAACAAGAGCTCTCCATAGCTCAACCGCACGCATCCTCACAGTTTTTTCTCGAGACCCGGTTCGAATCCCACCGCAACACAAATTCCTTTATTTTTACTTTTGCATCTACCCATGCTCAAACCAAACCACAAAGCTTCAAAACCTTCATAAATCCATCCAATAATTTTAGCAATCGAAAAAGATATAAACGGCCCTCCGACGCCCCACTCAAATTACTAAAATACCCCTAAGGCATACCTGAAGACTGGACGAAAACTGGGCCGTTATAATAAGGGTGAGTAACGAATTACTCAAGAAGAATCCCCAACCGGGGTACAATACGATATACATGATCATCTAGAAGAATGTATGCAAGCTATGAGTATAAACACGTAATAAAGCACATAGCTTAAGTCCACACTTGACCTCTGATGCCAACTCGTGGTCTTAGTCCGAAAATAAATCCACCACACAATACGCGCTTATACGAGAACAAGTCCGCCTCACCGCTTCATCGCCGACACGAAAGGTGCACCGCTCAAGATCCCGAGGAGCTCTCCGGGCGCCAGAATGAGCGTAAGCGCGCACCGCATGCTACCGCAAACTCGGGGTGCCGGGTCTAGTGGCAAGCCGCCTGTGTTCAATCACCATGCCTAACTAAATCTCTCGGATCGGTGTCACCGACATAGGGTGTGAGACTCGACACGTGAACTATGTCACCGCACTCACCGCACTGAGGCTAAGGAACCGGGCCGTGGTAGGCTTACACCGTGAAGCGGTCCTTGCCCTAACAGTGGCAATCAAGGGCTACGGCCAACACGCTGAGGGACGCCCGATCGCCGGACGAGGCAATGCCAAGTCATCATCCCGACCGCTGGGGCAATAAATAGCTTGCCACCCTCACCCAAGATTGCAGGCCACCGTTAGGGTTAGCTAAACCCTAACGGGATCGTGGACTGAGTACCATCTCGCACGCCCCCGCTTCGGGATGCAAGTTACGTTATGCATCCGGCCCGATGATGCTACCTACCCGAACTCTAAACCATAGCAATAATAATAATTCAATCAATGCACCCAATACGTACTCAACAGATACAAGGAACCTAGCATGATACTACGAAGCAAGAATGATATCGAACATGCCGAATGGAACAACCTAGCATGGGCTAACATGAGGAACAATACAAGAGTTCATGCCACCAGAATTGCAACAGAGCACCTTGGGCTAAACATGCTAATAATCATACACAGCATACAAAACAACAATCACAAATATACCGCAGGCCCACACAACTCCTGTAAGAAATCCTTACCTTGGCCGGAGGCAACTACACACAAAATCCTACGCCGCGATCGATCCCGAGCTAGCTAACGAGAACCTAACAAACACAATAGAAATCACAATCATAGCCCTAAAATATAATAAAACAAGCAGCTCGGCTCGGGCACTCACACGGCACGACGACACGGCCGAGTGCCGCTGCAAAGCTAGTGCGGCTGGCCGGCGCTGGCAAAGCGCTGGCGCGGCTGCAAGGCGACACGCTGTACCGAGCACGGCACGGGCGGCGCGCGGCGCTGGCAAGAGCGGCGCCGAGCACGAGCGAAGCGTCTGGCGCGTGGCGGCGAGCGCGCTCGAGCGCGAAGGCGCGCGACACGCGCGATTCGTCAGTAACGCCCCGCTTTTTCCTTCCTGCAATAACAAAATTAATTGGAAAATTAATTTAATCTTTTGGGATTTGAGCCTTGCCCTAAATGGTGAATGTGGAGTTTTAAGAAAAGAGTCTTAATTAAAAAGAAAAAGAGAAAAGAATTTCTTTAGCCGGACCCGCAAGAGAAAAGCCTTGGGAAAGGAATTTAGGTCTCCTAACCTATTTAAAAATAAGGAAAAGAAGGAAAATCAAGAAACCCCTAATTTTTCCCCTCTAGCCGCATTCTCTCTCTCTCTCTCTCTCTCTCTCTCTCCTAAAACCCTAGCCACACCATCGAGCCACCCCCGAGCCACCCACACCCTAGCCGCGACGCACCCCCTCGCCGCATGTACCCGCACCGCACTGCACCACGCCGCCACCCGCTTCGCCGCCACGCATCGCACGCTCGCGACTGTGGCCCCCACTGTCGCACACCCATCGCCGCCGACGCCGCCTGGTGGCGCCAAAGACCGCCCGACGTCGCCGTGGTCGCACAAAGGCCGCAACGCAGCCAGACGCTGCCGCCGCGCGCCGCTTCGCCGCTCCAGCCATGATCCGCCCGCGCCAACCTGGGCCGAGCGCTTCGCTGCTGCTGTCGCCTTGCAGCCGCACACCTGCTGCGCCTCTGCAAGGCCGCGCTGACGTGTTGCGTGGCGCCCAGCCGCCCAGCGCCAGCGCCAGCGCGCCCAAACCAGCACTGCAAAGCAGCGCCAAGCCACCCTCCTTGCTGCCGAGGCCCGTGTCTTCCTGGTGGTAATTCCCAAACCAATCCCTTTGTGTTTTCTAAGCTTCCGCTTGTATGTATTTACTTAGGATGCTTTATTTATGCCTAGGTTGCTCGAGTTCATATTAAGCTCGAGGGTCTTTTTGGTTGTGATAGCTATTCTCCACTTGTTTCCGTGTAAGGACTTCCTACCGTGGTTGTGTGGACCCTCGCTATGCTTTCTTAATTGTGCCTTGTATGCTTGTTTACCTTTATGAGCATGTTAGCGGATAGGATAGCTAGTGATTGAATTCTTGCTAGCATGTTTTGCCTTTTTGTACATGTTAGTGCCATGCTAGGTTTGTTCTTCCAAAGATGCTTGAGATTCCTCGCTTTAAGCTCGTAGTATCATGCTAGGCTATGTATGATGAGATGTCTTTGTGGATGTTAGCCAGAATCACGTACTTGGTAGTCTAAGCTAGTATGATAGGGTTTGTCTTCATCTAGAGGTCGAGAGCGGACATAACGTACCTTGTCCCCACCGGCCGGGAGTAGAGCGAAGCATAACGCATCCTTGCTTCCCTACAGATCAAAGGAGGATTAGCTACCTCATTGGCATAAGCCTAGTTTGTAGCTCCGCTAGAGCGGAACCCCGCCAACGGTGCAAGCCTACCTTGGCCGGTTCTTAGCTTCGTGTCGGTGGTACAGCCGCACGATGAGTGCCGAGGGCCTCGCACCATCGTGATCGCGACACCGCTTCCGAAGTCGTAGGCATGCGTGCTGCCCGCGTAGTTTGCCCTAGGCCCCGCATTTACGCCGTTGCGAGAAGAGCATGCGGTGTGCGCGACACGCTGCGTAGTAGCCTGCCTCGAGAGCTCCCGGCCAATGTTCGTGAGTACACCAGCCTTTCTTGTTTAGAGCCGACTTCGGTACTCTCCCGATAGTCCAGATTTATAGCGAGGGTAAGAGACCCTTGAGGACACCCATTGGGATTGACTTTAGAGTTAATCAATTGGTCGAGGAGAAAGACCTCGAGGGTGTCGAACATCTTGGGATCGGTTTTTGAGCCGATCAATTGGCCAAGGGAGAAAG
Source organism: Sicyos edulis (assembly GCA_036507275.1). Classification (NCBI taxonomy): domain Eukaryota; kingdom Viridiplantae; phylum Streptophyta; class Magnoliopsida; order Cucurbitales; family Cucurbitaceae; genus Sicyos; species Sicyos edulis. The sequence continues at coordinate 16,244,970 of CM071854.1, forward strand.
ACCCTTGGAGATGTCCCGGATTGGTTTGAGAGCCAATCATTAGGCCTAAGTAGGAGACTTCCGTGGATTCCAGATTCGCCTTGTGAGCTCATTGAGCTAAGATCCGTGTTGATATTTGTGGCATGTGTACTAGGTCGCTAGATGATAGATTGCATCGTGATCGCACTCCTGGTCGGGGTTCTTACTGAGTATGTTTATACTCACCCTTATCGTGGTTTCTTCCACAGTAACTTGGGACAAAGACCGGGGTGGCTAGCGGAGAGAGCCGAGATCATGGATGCCGCCGACACTGGCCGTGTCTTATTTTATCTGCTTTTTGGATTTCAAAGATGTAGTTGGACTTAGATCCGTAGGGAAAACTATGATTTGAACTATTTTATGTTTTTAAGGAAAGTAATTGATCGACCATCGCTTTAATTTGAATGGTTCGTTTTTGCCTAATGAATGTTTACTTTGTTTTGATTGTTTTCCCACTCATGTGTTTGAAAAGCTTTTAATCCGACCGGCCGGGTCCTTTTATGTTTTAAATTTGCATGCCGAGTAAAGACCTAGATTTAGTTCCATTTTCGGTTTGGTCTTTACAAATGGCCATACGAATCGTGCGCGACGGCGGGCTCGCGCGAGGATCGGGCGTCGCGATGGACGGATCTGGCGGCCGGCTGTGTGCGACGGCGATGTGGCTGACCGACGCTGCTCTTTGCGCGTGGCCGCCGGCAGATTCGAACGGCCATTGCGCGCGACGGCTCATCAGTGCGATCCGGGCGATGGCTTCCTGGCCGCGACACGCTCGCGATAAGCGATCTGGCTGATCCTCGGCGGATCTGTGCAAACCGGCTGGTCGAGGGCGTCTGCATGGCGTAAGGCGGTGGTCATGACAGCCGGATCTGGGCGACGGTGGATCTCTGGCGCCGGCGACCACTGGCCGGGAGGTCAAGCTTGTGCGGCAAAGTGAGGTGTTGGAGAAGAAATGCAAACCTAGCTTCCTTTCTCTTTTAACCAAATACAACAAAACTCCAAAACCCAAGGCTAACTATAAAATGACCTTGAAGGAGCAACAAGAGCTCTCCATAGCTCAACTGGCCACACCACCCACCCGACTTCTCTCGCACTTCCCGGGTTCGAAACCCACCAAACACACTTTTAACACACAATTTTCCTTTGCATCTCCCCATGCCCAAACACATCCACAAAGCCTCAAAAACTCACATAAATCCATCCAATAATTTTAGCAACTAGAAAGAGATATAAGCGGTCCCGACGGCCACCAAATTACTAAAATACCCCTAGGGCATACCCGGAAGACCGGATGAAAACTGGTCGTTACACGCAAGCTCGGCTCGGGGAACTCACGCGCACGGCGACACGAGCTTGAGCCTGCTGCAAGCCGGCACGGCAGGGCTGGCGCTGCACGCGGCACGCAGACGGATGCACGGCAGGACGCGCGCGCGCGAAGCGCTCTGGGCGTGCGGGCGAGCAATTCGCGGCGGCGCTGGCGGGCGTTGGCGTCGCGACAGCGACGCGGACGCGGCTGGCGCGCGCGCGAGCAAGCGCTTCCGGGTGAAGGCGCGCGGCGCTGGCGTCTGGCGCTCGCTGCTGCGCGATCGGCGCACGACGACGAGCGATATGCGCGCGCGGAGGGCCGCGACGGTGGATCTCGCGCGCGACTGGCGAGCGATGGCGTGCGGGCGATCCGCGAGCGATGGCGTCTGAAGCGATCTCGCGGCCGCTGTCCGCCTAGCGTGTGGCAGGGGCCGCTTCAACAGATCTGGCGCGAGGCCGGCCGGGCCGACGACGGCGACGATGGTCTGCCGGCCGGCTTCTCTCTACCGGGCCGCAAACCACACAACACACACAACACTCTACTTCTTACCTTCGGCCAAAGATCAATAACCAAATGAGGAGATGAAGAGGATGAAGACTTACCCGAATGATGATGATCGAACCCAAGGAGATGCAAGGGAAAGAAGAATCGGCAAAGGCTATGGAGAGGAAAGCTTGTGCGGCCAAGAGGTGATTTGGAGAAGAAGATGGAATAAACCTAATTTCTATTTCATTTAACCAAATGCACCAAAACTCCAAAATCCAAGGCTAACCATAAGATGATGCAGAAGAGCAACAAGAGCACCTAATGGCTCAATTGGCACACATCCCCACAAGCTTCCTGGAGACCCGGTTCAAACCCCACTGCAAAGACAATTTCCTTTATTTTTACTTTTGCATCAAACCTTGCTCAAACCACACCACAAATCCTTCCAAAACCTACATAAATCCATCCAATAATTTTAGTAATCGAAAAAGACACTGAACGGCCCCGACGGCCCGACCAAATTACCAAATTACCCCTAGGGCATACCGAAGACCGGATGAAAAAACTGGTCGCATAGCTTCTTAAGATCAAACAAAGACAGATACTCGCAATCTCAACCCAACCTCCCCGCTCATGAGCGGCTTCCTCAGAACTCCAACTCCTCCACTGAACTTTTACCAAACGGATCTCACGATTACGCAATGTCTTCGTCTCAAAGAACAGAATACTCACAGGCTTCCCCTCGAAGCTCAAATCCTTAATCAGCTGCAAGGCTCAAAATCCACAATGAGCGATGGGTCCGGCACATACTGCCTCAACATCGATACAAGAAAACACTGTGCACAGCTGACATCAACGGAGGAAAGGCTAACCAATATGCAACTCTGCCAATCCTCTCAAGCATCTCAAATGAACCAACAAAACGGAGACTCAACTTCCCACGCTTACCAAACCTCAACACACCTCACATCAGTGCAACCTTAAAAACACGCACTGTCCAACCTCAAACTCTAAAACTCGAAGCCGTACATCGGCGTACCTCTTCTGCCTGCTCTGAGCTACCAACAAACGAGCTCTACACTTTTGCATCAAGCACACGCAACCGCAACGCAGAACTCAGACCCAAAACAAAACTGACGACCACCAACCTTTTCCCAGAACACTAGAATCCTGCAACACTTACCATGCAATGCCTCAATGGAACCACAAGAACTGACCACTGAGAACTGCAACCCAAGGCAACCTCGTAAAACACACACTCGTCTCCTGCTGCCTAACCACGGAACACCAACTCGCAACAAGCTCTGAAGGATCTGGCTTACTCCTCCCAAAAGACCATCGGTTAGAGGGTAAAAACACTACAGGACTGCACTCGGCTCATAAGCCTCTTAACAACGCTCTCCGTAACTACACGCTTCATCAACGCATCGCCTAGAATAACCTTTGTTGCCACACCCTGGTGCCAACAACTCTAGCCTGAAACTGCCATGCCACTACTCCACAGTAATGACATCTCCACCTGGGCGAGGTGCGAGCTCTAGCTACTGAAACTAATCTACCAAAAATCCAAACTCACACAACAACCTCAATTAACTGACAGCTCCCACACGGAACTTACAACCCAACAACTTGAGTGCTACGAACTCGGAAGCCCAAACAACTACAAACTGCATAGCTATGCCAATCCACTCAACTCTAGCTTGACTCAAATCACTGGCTGGACAAGTCAGCCTGCCAACAACCGGGCCCTAGAGGGCTCCCTCCACCAAACTTACCTCTATGCAAGCAACGGAACGAAGCTTGCCTCAAATATGAAACACATCTCACAAGTCCAAACGATAACACATACAGGCTTAACCCTCTAGCTAGGCTTATTGCACCTTCCCACCGAAACTTCATAAACGGAACTCCACTACTCGGTTAACACCACCTACCAAGAACCAGATTACCAAAAATGGCAGGTAGAGCACAAGCCACACTAACCAGCAAGGATCCCTCAAAAGGTCAAGACCCTAATCCAACCACAATGGTGCAACCTCAACCCACAACTGATACAAAGGAGTTCTTCAACTACAAAGGTGCAACAGCTCCCAGGACAAACACACAAAGAACCTTAACCAACCAGGCCAAACACTCATAGGAGCAGAACAACCCTAACAACAACTTCCAGAACACCACTCAAGGGTCCGCTTAACTTGGACAAACAACTGCTTCCAAGCAGCCAACAAACTTTTCCTCCTACTAGCACCACTACCACCAATTCCAAGACCAAGGAATAACCTGACAACTCCCAAGGCGATACATATCCTTTCAAGAGGACATCCGAAGGACAGAGAGCTCCACAACCGCTCGCTGTCTGGCTCAGCTAAGCACAACATCCAACTCTCCCAGAGGCAACAACAAGGGGTCCACCACAGACTGGACAGCCAACCACGGACAAGAGAAGACTCACCTCCAAACACCAAATAAGGGCAACTCTCAAACTCTAGAAACAGGAAAGACATCCGCCAGGGCAAAACCACTTGCCCCACGAGCAAGGCTAACTTCTAGCAACTCAAAAACCACACCTTGGTCAACACCAAGCACCAACTTGCCACCACACCGGAACCAATCCGACTCTACTCCAAACAAACACTAGCTTGCCGGGCCTACCAAGATCGCAAAGAACTCACCCAAGGCTACAACCTACACGACTCCGGCTTGCCAACCGAAACTCACTACTGGGCCTCGACCGAGCTCGTGTGGGCTGTCCACAACTAGGGTTCTTCGGCAACCCTCGACACACACACCTGCCGTCCTAACGGTCTAACGTACCCAACCGCTCGAACAAACAACTTCTTTTTCCAAAGATCACAACCATGCCGCTCGCTCCGAACCTCGAAACCAAAAAGACCAGAAACGCTTCAGAATGTGTCATCCTCCTACTCAAAGCATCACCCACATCATAGCTTCCACCCAGGGTAATAATTCCGAGCAACACCCTTAGCAACTACGGTCAGGAACTACGCGGCTTCACTACAACCACCATTTGTTCAGTACCATCTGAACTCCAACCAAGAACACAAGAGGTTCCACCAACAAGGCTTATGTTCAACTTAACAAACTTGCCTAAGCAACAACCCGACTACGAGCACGGTATCCTTACAACCTCAACTAAAGTCGTACAACATCCACCTGGAGTCCAACTTCTCCAAGACCTGAGCACCAGTTCTCTAATGCAAACCCTACATGGTTCCGAAACTCTCGCCACCAGAATGAACTACACAAAACACACTTGTGTGCACAACTCTCAACCTTACTTCAGAGATCCAAGACTAACAGGTGCTTTATAAAAGGCAACACTAACTTCTGGCAGAGATACAATCAACCAAAGGAACACCAAAACTTCCATCTCCACACGATACTCGAAATTGCGGCAACCTTGCTCTACTAAAGCATAACAATGCCAAACCGAACTTACTTTATACCAAGTCTCTACCAAGTGTGCTTACACATAAGGCGTCCAACTCCTCTCATAAGGTATCCTCCTCATCTCATAGGCATCCAACTCGCCTCATAGGCATCCAGCTCATCTCATAGGCATCCAACTCATCTCATGAGCATCCCACTCATCTCACGGGCATCCAACTCATGGTTCCCCTGCTGGACCGAACTCGCATCTACAATGATCACTCAACTCAGGTTTAGGCACCAGAAGGTAGTGGACCGCACTACCAACCACAAAGATCTCTTGGCCTCAGCCCTAGCGTGAGACTCACACGCACTAACACTTACCAACCGTCAACCTGCTGACTTACTCAACCACCAGTAACATTGGGAAGAGTCTCCAGCTCCTCTTGAACATCCTTTCACTTGTAGTCCTTCGACTACCACTGAACTAGCCCTCTTGCACGACCTAAACAGGTGCAACTGCCCTAAACGGATCCAACGGCTAAAGAAGTGTGTTGAACTCCAGACGGGTCATAGAACCATCTGCTATACCCATGCCAAACTCAGGCCTGAACCAGACATAGTGCCAAAGCGGCACACCAACCAATGCACCTCAAGTGTGTAAGAACCCGACCCTAAATACGGTCCTAAACCTAGGTTCTCACTCAGCATGCAAGTTAAATATTTCATCAAGCGGTTTAGTGCTCATATTTAAAACCTTTAAAAACTTTTAGAACGGGAATGCTTAAAACATAATCAACGCTTTTTGTTTAAGAAAACCAACGAAGTAAAACAAGCTCGCCAAGATATATATAAAACATTCAAAATAGTTCAAACAACTTTTAATAATGTTTCCCTAGGACTCTGCCCATCTACATGCCGAACAAATATGCAAACAATAAAGACAGAGTGCCGGCTCCCCATGATCAATCACCTCCCTCCGCTAGCCGTCCCGGTGTTGTCTCAAGTTACCCGTGGAAAGCCACAGAAATAAGGGTGAGTATAAACATACTCAAGAAGAATCTCCGACCGGGTACAATACGATACTTCAATCATCTAGCACCCTAGTATACATGTAAATGATTACCAACATGTATCATAGCTCAATGAGCTTACAAGGCAGAATCTGAATCCTCTAAGTCTCTTTCTTCCTACTAATGATTGGCTCTCATAACCAATCCCGGACATCTCCGAGGGTCTTTCTCCTCGGCCAATTGATCACCAAAACCGATCCCAAAGATGTCCGACACCCTCGAGGGTCTTTCTCCTCTCGACCATATGATCACCTCAAAAGCCAATCCCAATGGGTGTCCTCAAGGGCCTCTTACCCTCGCTTATAACTGACTATCGGGAGAGTACCCAAGTCCGGCTCTAAACAGAAGGAACCGTACTCACGAACATTAGCCCGGGAGCTCTCCGAACCGGCGACTAAAGCGTGTCTTGCGCACACCGCATGCTCTTCTGCAACCGGCGTAAATGCGGGGCCTAAGGGCAAACTACGCGGGCGGTACGCATGCCTAAGACTCGAAACGGTGTCACCGAACACGATGAGGCGAGGCCCTCGGACTCATCTCATGCGGCACTGTACCACCGACTGAAGCTAAGAACCGCCAAGGCAGCTTGCACCGCTGCGTGGTTCCGCTCTAGCAGCTACAAACTAGGCTTATGCCGATGTGGTAGCTAAATCCACATCGGCACCGGGGAAGCAATGTACGTTATGCTTCGCTCTACTCCCGACCGGTGGGGACAAGGTACGTTATGTCCGCTCTCACCTCTAGATGATGACAAATTTCTAACACACTAGCTAGAGTATAGAGTAAACGATTCTGGCTAAACATACATAATCATCATCAATCATACATAACCTAGCATGATACTACGAACTTAAAGCGGAATCTCAAGCATGCCGAAGAACAATCCTAGCATGGCACTAACATGTACAAACAAGCAAACATGCTAGCAGGGAATGCAATCACAAGTCATCCTATCCACTAATCATGTCCATAAAAGTAAACATGCATATAAGGCACATTCAAGAAAGCATCGCAGGTCCACACAACCACTGTAAGGAATCCTTACCGAAACGAGCGAAATAACCTTCACACTCTAATAATGACCTCGAGCTTTAAAGCGAAACCGAGCAACCTAAGCATTTTAATAAAAACAACCTAATTAAATAAACAATACGCCAACAACCCTAGGGCCCAAAGGAAAAAGTCTCGGAATTACCGATCGAGAAGACACAAGGCCACGCCCCAACCCGCACGGCAAAGCGCGCAGCGTCCGTCGCCAGGACAAGCAGGTGCGCTGGGCCACGGCGCTGCACCGGGCGCTGGCGCTGGCGCTGGCGCTGCATCGGGCGCTGGCGCTGCTGGCGCGCCGGGCGCTGCTGGCGTCGCGGCGCGGCGAGGGCGGCCCGCTGGCGCTGGGTTGCGCGCGGTCGCGACAGGAGCAGCGCGCGCCTGGCGGGCGGACGCGACGAGCGGCACGGCACGCAGACGCGGATGGTGCTGGCGCGGCGCGCGGGGGCGACGGCAGCGTCGGAGGAGGTGGCGAGGCGACAGCGTCTGCGGCGCGGCGCGCGCGCTCGGGCGGTCTGTGCGGAACGGCGCGACGCGTCTGGCTGGGCGAGGCGGCCATGGCTGGGCACGCTGGGCATGGGCATCTTTGCGCGCTCGCGGCGGCGTGGCTGGCGCGGGCGCGACTCGTGCGCCTGGGGCGACGGGCTGGCTGCCTGTGCGCTGGGCTGCATCTGGCCGGCTGCTGCGCGCTGGGCCGAGTAGGGCTGAGCGGGGGTGCGGCTAGGGCGGCTAGGGTTTCTTGGTGAGGCTCGGCTAGGAGAGAGTGAGAGAGAGAGAGAGATTTTCCCAAAACAAGGGGAATAGGATTTTCTTTCCTTTTCCTAATTTAAATGGGTCTAAAATCCCTTCCAAGGCTTTCTCTTGCGGGTCCCGCTAAAGAAATTCTTTTCTTTTAACTAAACCTTCTTTTTCTAAAAACTCCAATTTCACCATTAGGGCAAGGGTTCAAATCCCAATGGGACCAATTAAATTCCAATTAATTTTGCTATCAACCTAATGTCTCCGAACTTCTAATCAACTAACCCAAACTCCTTGGGTCTTGCAACCAACATTAATCAAGTCTCAACGAAGGCCGAAATGACCACAAGCCCCAAAATCCTCAACCTCTGGACCGGGAGCAAAATACCAAAATACCCTTAAAGGTTAAAACAGCTCTAACGGCCCATCCGAACATCCGAATAATGACCAAAAATCACCTGGGTACCCAAATAGAAAATCGGGCCGTTACAATACTCCTCCTTTTAAGACTTTCGTCCTCGAAAGTCCTAAGACGAAACAACTCTAGAAAAACTCCACCGGGTTCTTAACCAACCAAGCTCCTGAAAAAGACAACACAAATCCTTCTTTGAAACCGAACCCTCTTGGGTTCCCAATGCTCAAGCCCAACAGACAATCGAGTCCGCTACGAACTATCTCAACCAAAACCCAACTAACATCGAGCTTTCAAGAAAACATGCGATAACTAGTCGGTGAGCCACATCCTCCGACTCGCACCAACTCTCAAACGGTCTTACGACTCTAGGGCTCACTTATCCATGCTAAACCAACTTGGAACGCCTCTCTACGGTGCTACTCTCTCAAGAAACTCGTGAACGGGTCACAAGCCCTAAAACTCAACGCCACGCTCGGCGTAACATCTCTGAATGCTCATAGTGTTATCAAACAACCTCGACCCTTCACCATGCTTGACCAAACAATCGAACCTCCCGGTTTTAAGAAACTAAACGGCCTACTCATACTTCGCAAGTGACTCGCGAACCCTACCGTAAGAACCCAACTGGTTGCCTACAATCTTTAACGAAATCCAATTCGAACCACCAACCGGTGATCGATCCCTAGGCAACCTTCTCCAACTAGCATGCGCTCACAACACTAAAGCAACCATCTTACGAGAAATCGAAGCACCAAAGCCAAGGGCACTTTTCAGTTCACCAAACGGCTACCACCACACACACTAGCCGATACTTCACCACCACCCCTCGAATGATGGGTCCAAGAACAAGCTTCACTCAACCAAACTAATAAGCCGGAGCCCTTCATCGGCCGACAACAAACTTTCCAATGCAATCCGATCACCACCGCCTAGGTGAACATCGCGATAGGAAAACAAACAACATTCCTCTCACGGAAACCTCGAGCAACAAGGAATAAAACATTACGTGGCTACTAGCAACACGATAGTGGAGGATCGAAACTCAAGGGCTTTACCACCCAATGCCACGGCACCTCTGTGCCAACTCACTCAAGCGTGGCTCACTAAAATGCCAACTGCGAATGTACAACGACTAAAGGCAAAGCCCGAGAAAGGCTTGCTCGCAAAAACACAACCCAAGCTTATAACGAGCAAAGCTCGCCTCCAAGCCGCCATTCAACTCTTAAGCCCATCCGTTTGCTCCAAGGACTTCTTGCTTATAGCTTAGACCTAACTCTTCTTCCAATCCGAAACTCCACCCACGAAACATCGCGAGGAATAAGGATAGCAACGACCACAAGCTTGCGGATCTCGAACAACGCGAGTCGGCAAGACTACCTCAAAAGTTAAAACTCGAGGCCGGCATCCACGGCGCAACTCAATTACCAAGGAACTAAGGGGTTCCACAAACTCCAAAGATCCAACAACCTTCCGCCAACAACTCAAGCCTTTGAACTGGGCTGCTATCGCCTCGCGGAACAAACACTTTTCGCTTGCTATCAAACAGACGCAGGACACTCTCGCTAGGTGACCACCGCGCTACTCTGATCAACTACACAACTCGGGAGCTGTCGACTCTTCCTTTACAGAACGATTTCCTAGCAAGCGGACTTCCGAAGGACAATGAATTTCACACACGCCGCTGTCTTGCGCAAACTCAACGGTAGCAACCACCCACTAAGCACTAGCGGTACTTACTCAACCGCCGAGGGGAGGCCAACTCCCAAAACTACCGACTAGGAACAAGTCCTCGGGGCAACGCCGCTTGCTCGAACCGAGCTAGCTCACAAAACAACATGGGGACCAAACCTTGGTCAACACCAAGCACCACCTCGCTAAGAATTCGAAAAATCAACGTGGGGGTTACTAAGAATGACTTCTAGCTTGTTAACCGACAACAAGCATCCAAAGAACTCAACCGAGGAACACCGCGCTCGGTCCGACCGAGCTCTGGTGAGGCTCTCCACAACTCGGGGTTCCTCCGACGCGCCCTCCGACTCACACCGCTCGTCAAACGGTCTAACCCGACAATCGCGGCTACACGAGCACGCCTCCTCTACAAAGATCTCAACCGTGCTGGCCAAAAGCTCTTCCTTGCCACATCCAGTAGCAAGCACGGGCGATGCTCCACACAATCCTACCCAACAACCCGGCTCACGCACACGGTAGCCTCTCAACCAAGGCTAGGGCACTTGCCAAGAACTAAAGTCCTAACTCCTCGGAATCGAGCACTGGTTTCACAACCCAAACCTCTCGTGGTTCTTGAAAAATACACCACTTGAACGAGCTACACAAAAGTACATTGGCGTGTCTGGCTCCAACTTGGTTCCTTAAGATCCAAACCAACAAGTACTCTTACACAAGGCGCCTTCTTCCTCCCAATAGAGCCACAACTAGCAAAGGAACAACAAGAGTTCGGACCACTCGGGGTCAACTCACCACACAAAAGCTACATTGGTCAACTCACTCTTACAAGAGCATAACTACACCAATCTGACATACCACATACCAATGTGCCCACTAAATGCTCCACTCAACCATCCAACTCCACGGCTCTAACATCTGGGTCAACCACGCATCATCGATGCCAACCCTACTCATAATAGGGTAACTCCAAGGGTAATGGAATCACACTACCATTCAACCGGCTCACAAGCCCACAACATAGGCGCGAGATCTCGACGCGCTAGCCCTTAACAACCAACAAAGATCCTTTGTACCCAACTCTCGGTGACCGCGAAAAGCTCCTACTTTCCCTCAAACAACCTCACACTTGTAGTTCTCTCGACTACCACCGAGCTAGATCTCTTAAGCAATCCAAACAGATGCAACTTCGTAAAAATGGGTACAAGGCTAGTGGGGATGCTAAACTTCAGGTGGGGTCCTGGAACCACTGCACAAAAGTGCCAACCGGCCCGAATCTAGGCCTCCTCTCAAAGCTTGGTGCCAACAGCACTTCTTCCTCTACAACACAAACATCCCTTTACGGGCTTTAAGCCACTCGAGGGTAGGGAAGGTCACACTCCGTGGCGGGGCAATGGCACTCAACACAAGAGTCTCAACAATCGAGTAGACTACTCTCGACATCACGCCCAACGAGACAAGCCAAGGCCCACTCCCGCATCCCACTCGATGCTCAACGAATACTCAGGCCAACCCTCGGGTGGCGACACCTAGCTCCACACCGAACATGCTAACAGAAGGTGCTTCTCTCTAATAGCCACCAAAAACCACGGACGGATTAAGTCGTGACAAGCAACCTCCACACTACCCCACAGCTACGAGGGTACTAAAAGAACTGGCCGCAAAACGACTACACGGGCTTGCGGGAGGACAAGATGTCTCTACATCTTCCTCAAAAGCTACTAACTTGGCAGCTTGCCAATCGACCGGGTGGTGGTGGAGACTCTGCTGTCCGCCTCTCACAGGGACTTCCACCACCACACTCATCGCATCAAGCAACACCGAGCGGCACGCCACAACCTCGTAACATTAGGTCGTCGGCCTCTGAACACCAGTCATCCCAACACTTGGATGATAAACTCGATCCTGGCCAACCACCTTGCTACTAGCGATGAGGTCTCAAAACATCCACTCTACAGAGCTTCCACTTGCCGAACTCGGCGGCTCGATCAACGCCAACTATCTTATCGGCATAAACTGCTGATCAAGCCCTCCCGGAACCTCCGGCTACTCTGGAACTACAAGGAGGGGTGTCTCCTAAATAAACTCTACCACCGGGCTATCTATGCCCAAGACTCCTCACTACGCGCTACAAATCGCGCTGGGTCTCCGCTCTCTGTTAGCTAAAAGACTCGCCATCAACTCCTCATGGCTGGAGCACACTCTGCTCAAGGAGTCTCACTCTAAGGCGTGCTAGCCTCTACCCCCTCCTCTAGGAACCTCAATCGCCGGGGCCAACTCGCCAACGGGATAAACAACCGGGACGCGCCTCAACATCCATACAAACGGTCCAACTCCTCGGTCGGACATGCCAAGCGTCTGCTCCTCGAGTGCGATCCACGCACTAGCGATCCGCACGAGCACCTCCACCCTCTCACTAGGGGAGAACCACAATCGGGCCACAAATGGCCCGGAGTCTAAGGTCTACCTCCCTCTGCAGGTGCGATCGACACACCGGCGATCTGCACAAAGCATAAAACCTAGCCCACGCTGGGCTCTCACCGCCAAACAAGGGTAACACATGTATACTAGATGCGATATTGTAAAATAAAACCCTTAGCTTAATGAACTCGCACAAACTGACGGCCGCGAGTACCGATGATCATGGGGCAACAACACGCAAAGCGAGTTAGTCTCTGAATCTATGACTCGTGCTCTCGATACCAACTGTAAGAACCCGACCCTAAATACGGTCCTAAACCTAGGTTCTCACTCGGATGCAAGTTAAATATTTCATCAAGCGGTTTAGTGCTCATATTTAAAACCTTTAAAAACTTTTAGAACGGGAATGCTTAAAACATAATCAACGCTTTTTGTTTAAGAAAACCAACGAAGTAAAACAAGCTCAGCGAGATATATATAAAACATTCAAAATAGTTCAAACAACTTTTAATAATGTTTCCCCTAGGACTCTGTCCATCTACATGCTTGAACAAATATGCAAACAATAAAGACAGAGTGTGCGGCTCCCATGATCAATCGCTCTCCTCCGCTTAGCCGTCCGGTGTTGTCTCAAGTTACACAGTGGAAAGCCACGAGAATAAGGGTGAGTATAAACATACTCGGAAGAATCCCCACCGGGTACAATACGATACTTCAATCATCTAGCACCCTAGTATACATGTAAACATTACCAACACGGATCATAGCTCAATGAGCTTACAAGGCGAGAATGGAAATCCTCGGAAGTCTCTTTCTTCCGGCCTAATGATTGGCTCTCATAACCAATCCTGGGACATCTCCGAGGGTCTTTCTCCCTCGGCCAATTGATCACCTCAAAAACCGATCCCAAAGATGTCCGACACCCTCGAGGTCTCTTTCTCCTCGACCATATGATCACTCAAAAGCCAATCCCAATGGGTGTCCTCAAGGGCCTCTTACCCTCGCTTATAATCTGGACTATCGGGAGAGTACCCGAAGTCTGGCTCTAAACTGAAGGAACTGGTGTACTCACGAACATTAGCCCGGGGGAGCTCTCCGAACCGGCGACTAAAGCGTGTGCGCGCACACCGCATGCTCTTCTCGCAACCGGCGTAAATGCGGGGCCTAAGGGCAAACTACGCGGGCCGTGCGCATGCCTAAGACTCGGAAACGGTGTCACCGAACACGAGGTGCGAGGCCCTCGGCACTCATCATGCGGCGTACTGTACCACCGACTGGCGCTAAGAACCGGCCAAGGCGAGCTTGCACCGCTTGGCGGGGTTCCGCTCTAGCGAGCTACAAACTAGGCTTATGCCGATGTGGTAGCTAAATCCACATCATTTGCCGGGGAAGCAATGTACGTTATGCTTCGCTCTACTCCCGACCGGGGGGACAAGGTGCGTTATGTCCGCTCGACCTCTAGATGATGACAAATTTAACACACTAGCTAGAGTATAGAGTAAACGATTCCTGGCTAAACATACATAATCATCATCAATCATACATAACCTAGCATGATACTACGAACTTAAAGCAGGAATCTCAAGCATGCTGGAAGAACAATCCTAGCATGGCACTAACATGTACAAACAAGCAAACATGCTAGCGGAATGCAATCACAAGCTGTCCTATCCACTAATCATGTCCATAAAAGTAAACATGCATATAAGGCACATTCAAGAAAGCATCGCAGGGTCCACACAACCACGGTAAGGAATCCTTACCTGGAAACGAGCAGAAATAACCTTCACACTCTAATAATGACCCTCGAGCTTTAAAGCGAAACCGAGCAACCTAAGCATTTTAATAAAAACAACCTAATTAAATAAACAGCGGCCAACAGCCTAGGGCCCAAAGGAAAAAGTCTCGGGAATTACCGATCGAGAAGACACAAGGCCACGCCCCAACCCGCACGGCAAGGCGGCGGTGTCCGTCCGCAGGACAACAAGCGGTGGTGCGCTGGGCCTGGCGCTGCATCGGGCGCTGGCGCTGGCGCCGGCGCTGCATCGGCGCTGGCGCTGGGGCGCTATCGGGCGCTGGCTGGGCGTCTTTGGGCGCGCGAGGGGAAGCGCGCTGGCGCTGGTTGCGCGCGTTCGCGACAGGAGCGTGTGCGCGCGCGGCGGGCGACGCGGACGAAGCGGCACGGGCACGCAGACGCGGATGGTGCTTGCGCGCGCGCGCGGCGGCGCGCAGCGGCAGCGGAGAGGCGGCGACGTGCGTCGCGCGCGCGCGCGCGCGGCTCGGGCGCGTCTCGTGCGGAACAGCGCGGCCAGCGTCTGGTGGCTGGCGCGAGCGAAGCAGCGCGAGCTGGGCACGCTGGGCATGGGGCTGTCTTCCGCGCTCGGGCGGCGTGGCTGGCAGTGGCCGCGCGACTGCGCGCTGGCTGTGAACGGCTGGCCTGCTGCGCGCTGCGGGCTTGGTGAAATGGCCGCTGGTGCGCTGGGGCCGAGTGGCTGAAGAAGTGTGGCTAGGGCGGCTAGGGTTTCTTGGTGAGGTCGGCTAGGAGAGAGTGAGAGAGAGAGAGAGATTTTCCCAAAACAAGGGGAATAGGATTTTCTTTCCTTTTCCTAATTTAAATGGGTCTAAAATCCCTTCCAAGGCTTTCTCTTGCGGGTCCCGGCTAAAGAAATTCTTTTCTTTTTAACTAAACCTTCTTTTTCTAAAAACTCCAATTTCACCATTAGGGCAAGGGTTCAAATCCCAATGGGACCAATTAAATTCCAATTAATTTTGCTATCAACCTAAATGTCTCCAACTTCTAATCAACTAACCCAAACTCCTTGGGTCTTGCAACCAACATTAATCAAGTCTCAACGAAGGCCGAAATGACCCTGAAGCCCTGAAAATCCTCAACCTCTGACCGGGGAGCAAAATACCAAAATACCCTTAAAGGTTAAAACAGCTCTAACGGCCCATCCGAACATCCGAATAATGACCCGAAATCACCTGGGTACCCGAAATAGAAAACTGGGCCGTTACAAAGTGCCACTACTACCAAATCCACATCTTACTACAAATGGGGCCCGCAAGGTCATAATCTCAAGTGACAAAAACTATGGCTAGGCATACAAGGGCTCAAAACTCAAACAATCAGACTATGGCATCTCATCAAACTGAAGGCTCACGGCCTACTCTTGCATCTCCACATGATGCTCAACAAAACTCTGGCCGGATCTCTCAACATGCAGCAGCTAGTCCTACTCTAGGAGCTCACCATAACAAAACTCCTTGTGTGTAAGTCCCCGATGGGCATCACTGAGTTAGCAGGAGTAAGACCCCGATGGGCATTCTTATGTGTAATTCCCCGATGGGCATCATTGTGTCATTGTATCCTAGGTTGTGTAAGACCCCGATGGGCATCCAGGTGTAGAACCTAGGATAGGCTGTAGTTGTAAGCCCTTGAATAAGCTAACTCTAGAAGTAGCCCATAGCCTAAACCAACCGTTTGCTCTAAGTCATTGTATGGTTGCATGTCGGTGTGCTAAATGAGATGTTTTCGTATTGTACCCCGGTTGGGGATTCTTACTGAGTAACTCGTTGCTCACCCTTATTTTCTGTGGCTTTCCACCAGGTAACTTGGGACAAAGGCTGGATGGCTAGGAGGAGGCTGCTGGATGATCATGGATGGCCAAACTCTGAGATGCACGATATTTTATTTATTGTTTTAATTTAGCATGTAGTGGGACTTGAGTCCTTAGGGAAGCACACAAAAACTATTTATTATTTCTCGAACCGTTTTCTCTGTTTTCAAGGAAGTACTGATCAGTCACTTTAATTGCTTGTTTTATTTAATGGCTTTCTGGATTTGTTTTAATTGTGTGGATTGAAAGGTTTTAAATTGTTACTATGAATGGTGTTTTAAATTCTTAATCATGCATGCTAAGTAAGGATCTAGGTTAGAGACCGTTTTTTGGGTCGGGTCCTTATAGGTATCAAGATGTATCAGAACCTTAAGCAGGCCTTCTGGTGGAGTAACATGAAAAGGGATATTGTGGAGTTTGTTAGCCGGTGTCTCACTTGTTAGCAAGTGAAGTCTCCCAGACAGAAACCCACAAAGTTATTGCAGCCACTCGGCGTGCCATAGTGGAAATGGGAAGAGCTCTCTATGGACTTCATTTCTGGATTGCCAAGGACACCAAGAGGGGTTACTCAGGTCTGGGTGATTGTGGATCGTTTGACTAAGTGTGCACACTTCATTCCCAGTTGGATCACTTATACCGTGGAACAGTGGGCACAGATGTTTCTGGAGCAGATTATTCGGTACCATGGGGTACCAGTTAAGATTGTGTCTGACTAAGACTCTCGTTTAACTTTTTGTTTCTAGAGAGCACTCCTGAAAGGTTTGGGTACTAAGTGTAGTTTCAGTACCGCATTTCACCCTCAGACTAATGGATAGACTGAGAGGGTGAACAAGATTTTGGAAGATATGTTGAGAGCCTATGCACTTGACTTCACGGACAGTTGGGACCAGTCTTTGTATCTGATGGAGTTTGCTTTCAACAACATTTATCAGGAGACGATTCAAAAAGCGTCGTTTAAAGCTTTGTATGGGAAGCGTTGTAGGTCTCTAGTGTTCTGGGAAGAGGTTGGTGATAGATAGGTTTTGGGTCTCAAGTTTCTTCAGTTGACCAATGATGTCGTGCAAAAGATCCTAGCTCGTATGTTGACTGCCCAGATTTGTGGGGCCTTTTGAGATCCTTGAGCGAATCGGTCCAGTGACATACCAATTAGCCTTGCCTCCGTCTTTTCCATCTGTGCATAATGTATTCCACGTGTTGATACTACGACAGTATGTTGCAAACTCGTCCCACATTGTTGACTACTAGCCGTTGGAGCTAAACAAGGACTTGAGCTTCGAGGAAAAGTCTATGCAGATTCTAGCTCGGGAGCGCAAGGTTTTGCTTAACCGAGCGATCAACCTAGTCAAGGTTCAGTGGAGAAACCATAGGGAAGAGGAAGCAACATGGGAACTTGAGGACGAGATGAGAACGCACTACCTAGAGTTGTTCCATTCTTAGGACTTTCTGGGACGAAAGTCTTAAAAGGAGGGAATACTGTAATGGCCCAAGTTTTCATTCCGGTTCTCCAGGTATGTTTGGTTGTTTATTCAGTGGTTTGGTTGGGCCTTTAGGGCTGTTTAAGCCTCTAGGGGTATTTTGGTCTTTTGGCATTCAGGAGTAGTTTGGTAATCGTCCATGGTTCCGGGTTTGTTTTAAGACTTGTGGTGAGTCGATGTTGTGTTTAGGTTTTAGGTTTCAGGCCCGAGAATTGCTGTTGAGAAGTTTGGAGCTCGTTCGGCTTTAAAACAGAAAATAAGATTTAATTATGTTGCTGCCAGGACTCGAAGGGGAGACCACTTGGGGGACACTTGTCATTTGGGGGATTTTTCCAAGATTTAATTAAAGAAAATAGAGGAGAAACTCCATTTGTTCTCCTAAGCCCTAGCCGAGGAAATTGTGCTTGCTTCCTTTGGTTTGTTGGAAATTCGAACTCATCTTCCTTCTCCAACTTCCATTGCCGAGAGCTTCAAGGTAAGATCAATGGTGTTTTTGTTGTGTTTGACTTGTGGTTTGGATAGATCTAACTTGCTTTTCTCTTCCTTGTGCAAAACCAAACCCTAGCAGAATTGCATCTTGGTTGTGCTCTTCCTTGGCCGAGACCACCTTGTTCTTTGGGGAAGCCTTGCCGAATCTTCTTGGGTGAGTTGGTAAGTTGATGTTTTGCCTCGCTTGTGTGTTGGTTTGGCCAAGAGCCCCATTGAAGGTGTTTGTCCTAGAGCTTCATGTTGGGTTGTGTGTATGTTGTTTCTTCATGGACAAGAGAACTAATTTGTGGTTGTTGTTTGTTGATGCCCTAGCCGAGACACCTTGTTGCAAGAGGTAGCCGAGACCCTTGGACTTCTTCAAGTGCTTGGCCGAGAGCACTAGTTTCTTGTTGGGGGTAGCTTCTTGTTTTCCTTGCCTTGGTTTAGTGTTTGGTTAGATGATTAGCTAGCTAGGTTAATTTGTATGTTGTATGCTTTTAGGTTGTGAGACACTACAGCTCAAGGAGCACTTTACTGTTTGTATTTCTGCTTGTTCCAGGTAAGGATCTCTTACTAGGGTTGTGTGGACCCTACGATATGTTTTGATTGCATCTTATATATATATGTTGTTTGTTATGAGCATGTAGTGGTTAGGACTGTTCACTATTTATCTCTGCTAGCATGTTTGCCATGTTTCTACATGTTAGTGTCATGCTAGGTTTGTCCTTCCAGCATGTTCTGAGTTTCCTGTTTACATTCGTAGTATCATGCTAGGTTGTACTTATATTCTTGTTAAGCATGTTCAACTACTAGTGATGTCTGTTATGTACTGTTAGATAGTGTAAAGACCCGACCCGAATGGGGTCCTAAAATAGGCCTTTACCTCAATGCATGCTTTTAAAACTTAGGAAAAATAATATGCAACGTTGTATGCCAGATTCTGATTAAAACAAAAAGCAGTAAACATCCATTCAAAACAACAACAAAATGTCCTAGAACTCGTCCCCTGTTTCCAAGCACTGCTCCAAGCTAAATACAATTTAAAACGTACTGATCGTAGATTTAATTCACATTCAAATCCAAAAATGGTTTACATCGATTAATCGAGAATCCGGGCAACAACCAGAAAACAACCTAAGGGCTCCGTGCCCAACTACATGCATTCAGAGGACATTTAACACATAAAAACATAAATAAAAGACTCAGAGTTAGAAACAACGGGTTTCCATGATCACAGCTCCTCCTTCGGCCATCCTGTCTCGCACCATGGTTACCTGTGGAAAACCACAAAATAAGGGTGAGTAACGAATTACTCAAGAAGAATCCCTAACCGGGTACAATACGATATACATGGTCATCTAGCAGAAAGGTATGCAAGCTATGAATATAAACACAGAAGAGAGCACATAGCTTAAATCCACACATAAACTTCGGATCCTAACTCAGGGTCTTACTCCGGAATAATCCACCTCATAATACGATCCTATACGAGAAACAAGTCTCGGCCTCGGCGCCTCTCTCGCCGATCGATGAAAGGTGCATGAGCTCAAGATCCGGAAGTGCTCTCGGTCGGCGTCAGAATGAGCGTATCGCGCGCACCGCGCATGCTACTCGCAAACCTTGGGGTGCCGGGTCTAGTGGCAAGCTACCCAGTCCAGTCCACTATGCCTAACTAAATCTCCGGATCGGTGTCACCGACATAGGGTGTGAGACTCGGACACGTGAACTATGTCAGCCTGAACCACCGCACCTGAGGCTAAGGAACCGGTCGTGGTAGGCTTACACTAGGAAGCGGTCCTTGCCCTAACAGGTGGCAATCAAGGGCTACGGCCGAACACGCTGAGGATTTGCCGACTGCCGGGGACAAGGCAATGCCATGTCATCATCCCGACCGTTGGGGCATTTAACAGTCTGCCACTCTCACCCAAGATTGCAGGGCCTGCCGTTAGGGTTAGCTAAACCCTAACGGGGATCGTGGACGAGTACCGCCTCAAACGCGTCCTCGCCGTGGATGCAAGTTACGTTATGCATCCTGGCCCGGATGATGCTACCTACCATATCTCAAACCTATAAACAGATACAACAAACAATCTAATACGTGCTCAACAGATACAACGAACCTAGCATGATACTACGAAGCAAGAACAGATAACGAGCATGCCAGAACGGAACAACCTAGCATGGACTAACATGAGAAACAACATAAGAAATCATGCGATCTGGGAATTCATAGCAGAGCACCTATCACTAAACATGCTTTGATAAACACAAACAAGCATACAAACAACAATCACATATAATATGGCAGGGCCCACACAACTCCGGTAAGAAATCCTTACAGGCCTAAGGCAACTACACACAAGAATCTCAGAAAGACCCAACCCAAAATGGAACTAAATCTAGGTCTTTACTCAAAGATGCAAATTTAAAACATAAAAGGACCCGGTCGGTCGGATTAAAAGCTTTTCAAACACATGAACGGAAAACAATCAAAACAAAGTAAACATTCATTAGGCAAAAACGAACCATTCAAATTAAAACGTTGGATCGATCAAGACTTTACTTAAAAACATAAAATAGTTCAAATCATAGTTTTCCCTACGGATCTAAGTCCAACTACATGTCAAATCCAAAAACAAAGAAAATAAGACACGCGACAGTGTCAAGCGACATCCATGATCTCCCACTCTCTCCGCTAGCCACCTCGGTCTTTGTCCCAAGTTACCCGTGGAAGAAACCACGATAAGGGTGAGTATAAACATACTCGGTAAGAACCCCGACCGGGTGCGATACGATGCAATCTATCATCTAGCGACCTAGTACACATGCCACAAATATCAACACGGATCTTAGCTCAATGAGCTCACAAGGCAAATCCGGAATCCACGGAAGTCTCCTACTTCCGCCTAATGATTGGCTCTCAAACCAATCCCGGGACATCTCCAAGGGTCTTTCTCCCTTGCCAATTGATCACCTCAAAACCGATCCCAAGATGTCCGACACCCTCGAGGGTCTTTCTCCCTCGACCAATTGATTAACTCTAAAGTCAATCCCAATGGGTGTCCTCAAGGGTCTCTTACCCTCGCTATAAATGGACTATCGGGAGAGTACCCAAGTCCGGCTCTAAATAAGAAGGAACTGGTGTACTCACGAACATTAGCCCGGGAGCTCTCGAATCAGGCACTAACGCGTGTCTTGCGCGCACACCGCATGCTCTTCTCGCAACCGGCGTAAATGCGGGGGGCCTAAGGGCAAACTACGCGGGCGGGCACGCATGCCTAAGACTCGGAAACGGTGTCACCGATCACGAGGTGCGAGGCCCTCGGCACTCATCTGCATGCACTGTACCACCGACTGAAGCTAAGAACCGCCAAGGTAGGCTTGCACCGCTAAGGGGGTTCCGCTCTAGCAGGCTACAAACTAGGCTTATGCCAATGAGGTAGCTAATCCTCACCGGTCACGGGAAGCAAGGTACGTTATGCTTCGCTCTACTCCCGACCGTGGGGACAAGGTACGTTATGTCCGCTCTCACCTCTAGATGAAGACAAACCCTATCATACTAGCTTAGACTACCAAGTACGTGATTCTGGCTAACATCCACAAAGACATCTCATCATACATAGCCTAGCATGATACTACGAGCTTAAAGCAGAATCTCAAGCATGCCGGAAGAACAAACCTAGCATGGCACTAACATGTACAAAAAGGCAAAACATGCTAGCAAGAATTCAATCACTAGTTATCCTATCCACTAACATGCTCATAAAGGTAAACAAGCATACAAGGCACAATTAAGAAAGCATAGCAGGTCCACACAACCACGGTAGGGAAGTCCTTACACGAAACAAGTGGAGAATAGCTATCACAACCAAAAAGACCCTCGAGCTTAATACTGAACTCGAGCAACCTAGGCATAAATAAAGCATCCTAAGTAAATACATACAAAGACCGGAAGCTTAGAAAACACAAAGGGATTGGTTCGGGAATTACCACCGAGAAGACACGGGCCTCGCAGCAAGGAGGGTGGCTTGGGCGCCGCTTTGGTGCAGGCCAAGGCTGGCGCTGGCGCTGGCGCTGGCGCTGGGCGCGCGCGGCACGCCGGGCGGATGCGCTTGCAGGCGCGGCGCGGTGTCTTGCACCGCAAAGCGACGCGCGAGCGAAGCGCTCATTGGCCGGGCGCGCGCGCGAGGGTCGCGCTGAGTGGGCGCGCTGCCGTCGGTCGCGTATGAGCGGCGCGGCGCGGCGCGCGCGCGCGCTGCGCTGGTGCGCGGCGGCTTTGTCGCGACCACGAGCGACGCCGGGCGGTCTTGGCGGCCACGGCGACGCCGGCGGCGCGATGGTGCGACGGTGGGGCTGGTTCGCAGCGCAGCCGCGCGCGGCGGGCGGTGGGGTCAGGCGGTCGTGGTCCAGTGCGGTCACGGGGCCAGTCGGAGGCGGGCCGTCTTGGCAGGGGTGGTGCGTCTGGGCTAGGGTGGGTGGCTCGGGGTGGCTCGATGGTGTGGCTAGGGCTGCTCGGCTAGGGTTTTAGGAGAGAGAGAGAGAGAGAGAGAGAGAGAGAGAGAGAGAGAGAGAGAATGCGGCTCTAAGGGGAAAAATTAGGAGTTTCTTGATTTTCCTTCTTTTCCTTATTTTTAAATAGGTTAGGAGCCCTAAATTCCTTTCCCAAGGCTTTTCTCTTACGGGTCCCGGCCAAAGAAATTCTTTTCTCTTTTTCTTTTTAATTAAGACTCTTTTCTTAAAACTCCACATTCACCATTTAGGGCAAGGCTCAAATCCCAAAAGATTAAATTAATTTTCCAATTAATTTTGTTATTAACCGGAAGGAAAACGGGCCGTTACAATACTCCCCTTAAAAGACTTTCGTCCCCGAAAGTCCTAAGACTGGAACAACTCCGGGTAATGAGTCCTCATCTCATCCTCTAGCTCCCACGCCGCTTCCTCGCCTCTCCGATGCCTCCAAAGAACCTTTACTAAACTTATCTCTCGGTTGCGCAATACCTTGCGCTCACAAGCCAAAATTTGCACGGGCTTCTCCTCGAAGGATAAATCTTTATTCAACTCTAGGGGCTCATGCTCTAGCACATGCGAAGGATCTGCCACGTATTTTCTCAACATCGAAACGTGGAACACATTATGCACCGCTGACAAAGACGGGGGTAAAGCTAACCGATAGGCCACTGCTCCGATCCGCTCAAGGATCTCAAAAGGTCCTACAAACTCAGGGCTCGGCTTGCCTCGCTTTCCAAACCTTAACACCCCACGCATAGGTGCTACTTTCAGAAAACATGTTGACCCACCTCAAATTCCAAGTCTCTACGCCTCACATCGGCGTAACTTTTTCTCGCTACTTTGTCTTTGTCAACATGCGAGCCCTTATCTTCTCAGACTGCGTCGTTCGTCATCCGAAGTAACTTCGGGTCCCGTAACACGCCTATCCCCAACCTCCTCCCGAGAAACACTGGGATCTGCAGCGCTTACCATACAATGCCTCGAATGGGGCCATCTCGAATAGACGCTGATAGCCGTTGTTGTGGCGAACTCCATCAAGTACAGTCATCGGTCCCAATCGCACAGGAAGTCCAAGACACGTGCTCTCAACATGTCTTCCAGAATCTGATTCACCCTCTCGGTCGACCATCGGTTTGAGGGTGGAAGGCGATCTTTGAATCGCACTCGGCCTCCCGAACTCTTCCGAGCGCTCTCGAAGCGAGATGTGAACCGAGAATCCCGATCGATACTATCTTTGCGGGTACCCCGTGGTACCGCACAATCGCTCAAGGAACAATCGTGCCCCACTGCTCCACGGTATAACTAATCTTCCCGAATAAAGTGTGCACTCTTGGTCACCGGTCCACTACTACCCGGATCTCGAGTGAACCCTCTCGGTGTCCTCGGCAACCCGCAGATAAAATCCATCGAAATCTCATCCCACTTCCACCGTGGAACACTTAACGGCCGCAATAAACTGCGCAGGTTTACGTGCGGGGCCTTCACTTGTTGACAAGTGAGACACCGCTAACAAACTCCGCTATATCTCGCTTCATGCCCATCCACCGTAACGTCGCTTGAGATCTTGGTACATCTTGGTACCTCCCGGGTGCCAAGTGAATGGGGAACTATGTGCCTCGGCGAGCAACTCTGCTCGAACCTCTGCGTCATCCGGGGCGCACAATCGACCTCGGTACCTCAAGCCTTCGTCGGTGCCACAACAAAGTCGAAATCACCATCACCCTTAACCCTCTCGAGCAATCTCCTCAACTTGGGATCACTCGGTGGATCGTCGATGATCCTCTCGCTTAAGCGACGGTGAACTGATAGTTGGGCTACCCTCGCGGTAACCTCTCCCAACAAGATCGCAATACTGGGATTCGCTCAAACTCTTTCCGCAATTCAACTTGGGAGCTCGGCAAAGGCTGCTGAATGCGACGTCTTCCTACTCAAATGCATCACCCACAACATTGGCTTTTTCGGGATGATACAAAATCTCACGATCGTAGTCCTTTACCAACTCGAGCCACCTCCTCTCGCCTCATGTTCAACTCCTTACGAGTGAAGAAATATTTGAGGCTCGTGTGGTCCGTGAACAATCCGAATCCTCTCACCATATAAGTAGTGCCTCCAAATCTTTAGAGCAAAAACAATCTGCAGCCAACTCCATATCATGAGTTGGATAGTTCTTCTCATAAGGCTTCAATCTGCCGGGAAGCATAAGCTATCACCTTCCCGTCTTTGCATCAACACACAACCTAAACCATACTTGGAAGCATCACTATAAACTACGAAACCTCCTGTTCCTTCCGGAATCGCCAACACAGTCTTGTCGTCAAGCCGAGCTTAAGCCGGGCAAAACTTTCCTCACATCTAGCATCCCAAATAAAGTCAACACCCTTCTTGGTCGACGGGTTAGGGGTCTTGCCTTAGCGGAAAAGTCTTTCACGAAACGCCGGTAATAACTCCTCCGCTGCCCAAAAGTCTGCGTATCTCGGCGACCGTCGTCGGTCCGCCCATGAGCTTCTCGCCTCTATCTTTGCGGGGTCCACCGCTATACCATCTGCCGACACGATATGTCCAAGGAAGGCTACTCTCTCTAGCCAAAATTCACACTTAGAGAACTTTGCGAACAAGCGGTTCTCACGCAATGTTTGTCAAAACTTGCCTCAAATGCGAAGCATGGTCCTCCTTTGTCCTGGAATAAATCAAAATGTCGTCTATGAATACGATAACGAAGTTATCCAAGAATGCCTTGAACACTCATGTCCATCATGTCCATAAACGCCTGCGGGGCGTTCGTGAGTCCGAAAGACATGACCACGAATTCATAATGACCATACCTCGATCCAACGCGGTCTTCGGGATATCTCGCATCTCGAATCCTCACCGTGATGGTACCACGACCTCAAATCAATCTTAGAAAACACCGAGGCTCCTGAAGTTGATCAAACAGATCATCTATACGCGCGGGGGATACTTATTCTTCACCGTGACTTTATTCGGTTCTCTATAGTCTATACACAAGCGCATGGATCCATCCTTCTTCTTAACAAACAGATGTGTGCTCCCCACGGGGACACACTCGGACGGATGAAACCTCGATCCAAAGATCTCTTGCAACTGCACTTTGAGTTCTCTCAACTCACCGGCGCCATACGATACGGGGCTTTGGAAATGGGAAGAGTCCCCGGCTCCACTCAATGGTGAAGTCCAACTCCCGCTTGGGGTAAACCCAGGCAACTCTTCAGGGAAAACATCCGCAAACTCTTGCACCACGGGGACCATGCCAACAATCAACGCAGCGTACTACTACTATCTCTCGACAGGCTTTGCCAAGAAGCCCCAAGCTCCTCGAGCCAACAATCTATGGGCTTTCGCCGAGATCAAAGCGGGCAAGTTCCGCCCGACACCGCGAAATCTTGAAGCTCGGCCTCGAGGCGGCCTAAACACCACTTCTTTCGCGGCGGTCTATCAAAGCATGGTTCTCTCGCCAACCAATCCATGCCAAGGATTACATCGAAGCCGCTCATAGACAACACTATGAGGGTAGCCTCTAAAATCTCATCGATATCTCAGATATCCGCCATGCTTAACTCTCATCGCTAGCTAACATACTCACACCCGAAGGAGTGGCAACACACACTCAAACCCTAAAGGTTCGAGCTCCACACAAGCTTGTCTAACGAATGCATCGAAACAAAGGAATGGGTCGAACCCGAATCAAACAATACAAATGCATAGTCTTTGTAAGACAAGCAGCGTACCTGGCAATCGCATCATCGATGCGCTCCGCCTCCCCGCGAGTAGTGGCAAACACTCGGCCTGCTTGTTGGGCCGGCCCACACCGCCACTAAATCCCGAGTGCGACTGCCAAGTGCCCCTCCTTGCCACATCTCGTAGCAAGCACGGGGCGAAGCTCCACACGCACCAAAATGTGCCTTTCCGCACTTGTTGCAATGAGTCGGCCGCTCGGTCCCGCCCGCTTTGCGATCCTGGGCTCTACCTACGAGGTCGGCGGCGATCTCGACCATCGGATCGCCTCGCCGCGGCGAGTCTGTGACTGATTGAGCGGAAACCACTAGAAGTCCTGACTTCCTCTTACGCCTCTTCTTTTGGGCAGTGGAATCGACTGAGCCGGGCGCAACAGGTCTCCTGCATCGGATACTTCGGTTATAAATTGTGGCCAACTCTCATCGCTCGATCATAACTCTCGGAGCGAGTGCTCGAACATCCCGAGCAACCTCCTTCCTCACCCCACAAATGAACTTCTTAGTCTTGAGCTCCTCGGTGGCAATGAGCTCCAGGTGCGAAATAGCTATACTCGTGAGAACTTCTTCTCATAGGCGAAGAATACTATCTCGATCCTGTTTGATTTGAGAAGGCCTCTGCCATCTCCTGCTTTGAGCCTCGTCATTAACATACTTAGCTCTGAACTTCGTTCTAAAGAACTCCTGTGTGGTGGAGAAGACCCACCGGTCTAGCTCTATCTGTGGATCCCCACCACCACTCACCGTGTGTCGAGAGAGAACATGGGCCGCACATCTCGGCCTCTGTACATCCGGGGCATCCCATAACTCTAAAGATGTACTCCATTCTTGCCAACCACCGATCGCCACAAGTGGGTTCTCTGAGGCGTCAAATTCTCTTGGCTTCCACTTGGTGAAATCTTTCAACCACTTGCCAAACTCGCGCAGCTCCTCTGCACTATCAAGTGAGTCCGACCGTCTCCGATGACCCTGCCCCTCGGGTTGAGCTACCGAGCTACCGGGACTACTTTGGAGCTCTGCTGGGTGCTCTTTGCATGAGCTGTGGTCAACCGGGCTATCTGCGCCTAGACTCTCTCTCTGCTTGCTTGCTAGCTGCTACTGAGTCTCGACTCTCTGCTCGGCCATTAGGCCCATCATCATGTCTCTCATAGCGAAATATCTCCTCATGGAGCCGCACCTTGAGGCATAGCGACCTCGCCCCTTCTCTCGGGCAAGTTAACCTCTGGTGCCACGGGCGCCTACGAGCTCGATATACCGCTGCCGCTGCTCTCTGCAAAGATCTCTATTTGCGCTTCCAGACGGACTGCTCCCACTACGTGTAACCGGCATATCGGGCGATCTACACGAAACCACAACGGGTTAGTCCACGCTCGGACTTTCTCTCACAACAAAGATAACACATGTGTACCGCGCATATAGTATCATAAACAAAACCCTTAGCTTATTGAACTTAGACAAACTCGGCGGCCTTGGAGTCTTGGAGATCATGGGAACACAACCTACAAACAGGTTAGTCTACGAATCTATGACTCGTGCTCGATACCAACCGTAAAGACCCAACCCAAAATGGAACTAAATCTAGGTCTTTACTCAAAGATGCAAATTTAAAACATAAAAGGACCCACTCGAGGTCGGATTAAAAGCTTTTCAAACACATGAACGGAAAACAATCAAAACAAAGTAAACATTCATTAGGCAAAAACGAACCATTCAAATTAAAATGATGGTGATCGATCAAGATTTACTTAAAAACATAAAATAGTTCAAATCATAGTTTTCCCTACGGATCTAAGTCCAACTACATGCTTTGAAATCCAAAAACAGAAAAATAAGACACGGCAGAGTGTCAAGACATCCATGATCTCCCAGCTCTCTCCGCTAGCCACCTCGGTGCTGTCCCAAGTTACCTGTGGAAGAAACCACGATAAGGGTGAGTATAAACATACTCAGTAAGAACCCCCGACCGGGGTACGATACGATGCAATCTATCATCTAGCAGCCTAGTACACATGCCACAAATATCAACACGGATCTTAGCTCAATGAGCTCACAAGGCAAATCCGGAATCCACGGAAGTCTCCTACTTCCTACTAATGATTGGCTCTCAAACCAATCCCGGGACATCTCCAAGGGTCTTTCTCCCTTGGCCAATTGATCAGCTCAAAAACCGATCCCAAGATGTCCGACACCCTCGAGGGTCTTTCTCCCTCGACCAATTGATTAACTCTAAAGTCAATCCCAATGGGTGTCCTCAAGGGTCTCTTACCCTCGCTATAAATCTGGACTATCGGGAGAGTACCCGAAGTCTGGCTCTAAATAAGAAGGAACTGGTGTACTCACGAACATTAGCCCGGGGGAGCTCTCCGAACCGGCTACTAACGCGTGTGCGCGCACACCGCATGCTCTTCTGCAACCGGCGTAAATGCGGGGGCCTAAGGGCAAACTACGCGGGCAGTGCGCATGCCTAAGACTCGGAAACGGTGTCACCGATCACGAGAGTGCGAGGCCCTCGGCACTCATCTGCGCGGCAAACAGTACCACCGACTGAAGCTAAGAACCGCCAAGGTAGGCTTGCACCGTTGGCGGGGTTCCGCTCTAGCAGGGCTACAAACTAGGCTTATGCCAATGAGGTAGCTAATCCTCACCGGGTCACGGGGAAGCAAGGTACGTTATGCTTCGCTCTACTCCCGACCGGTGGGGACAAGGTACGTTATGTCCGCTCTCGGCCTCTAGATGAAGACAAACCCTATCATACTAGCTTAGACTACCAAGTACGTGATTCTGGCTAACATCCACAAAGACATCTCACATACATAGCCTAGCATGATACTACGAGCTTAAAGGGAATCTCAAGCATGCTTTGGAAGAACAAACCTAGCATGGCACTAACATGTACAAAAAGGCAAAACATGCTAGCAAGAATTCAATCACTAGTTATCCTATCCACTAACATGCTCATAAAGGTAAACAAGCATACAAGGCACAATTAAGAAAGCATAGCAGGTCCACACAACCACTGTAGGAAGTCCTTACACGGAAACAAGTGGAGAATAGCTATCACAACCAAAAGACCCTCGAGCTTAATACGAACTCGAGCAACCTAGGCATAAATAAAGCATCCTAAGTAAATACATACAGACGAGCGAAGCTTAGAAAACACAAAGGGATTGGTTCGGGAATTACCACCGAGAAGACACGGGCCTCGGCAGCAGGGAGGGTGGCTTGGGCGCCTGCTGGTGCGGGCTGGGCGCGCGGCGCTGGGCAATGGGCGCTGGCGCTGGGCGCGCGTGCACGCGTCAGGGCGGACGCGCAGGCGCTGCAAGGCGGTGCGGCGGCGCAGGCGCGACGCGCGAGCGAGCGGCATTGGCCGGCGCGCGCGCGAGGGGTCGCGGCTGGAGTGGGCGCGCTGTGGGTCGCGCTGAGCGGCGGGCGGCGCGGCGGGCAGCGTGGCTGAGGCTGCGTTGCGGCCTTTGTCGGCGACCACGAGCGACGTCCGGGCGCGGCTGGCGCCACGCGCGACGTCGGCGGCGATGGGGTGCGACGGTGGGGCTGGCTGGTTCGCAGCGCGTCGCGCGCGCTTTGCGAAGCGGGGGCGGGCGATGCGTGGTGCAGTGCGGTCGTGCGGCGCCGCGGCGGGCAGTGGGTCAGGCGGCAGGTGGTGCGTGCGGCTAGGGTGGGGTGGCTCGGGGGTGGCTCGATGGTGTGGCTAGGGCCGCTGCTCGGCTAGGGTTTTAGGAGAGAGAGAGAGAGAGAGAGAGAGAGAGAGAGAGAGAGAGAGAGAGAGAGAGAGAGAATGCAGCTCTAAGGGGAAAAATTAGGAGTTTCTTGATTTTCCTTCTTTTCCTTATTTTTAAATAGGTTAGGAGCCCTAAATTCCTTTCCCAAGGCTTTTCTCTTACGGGTCCCGGCCAAAGAAATTCTTTTCTCTTTTTCTTTTTAATTAAGACTCTTTTCTTAAAACTCCACATTCACCATTTAGGGCAAGGCTCAAATCCCAAAAGATTAAATTAATTTTCCAATTAATTTTGTTATTAACCGGGAAGGAAAACGGGGCCGTTACAAATCCTAAGCTGCGATCGATCCCGAGCTAGCTAAGGAGAACCTAACAAACACAACAATAATCACAATCCATAGGCCTAAATATAATAAAATAAATAGGGCTCGGCTCGGGAGCAACTCACACGCAGCACGGTGTGACGCGGGACGGACACAGTCGCGCGGCGGCGAGGCCGCTGGCGACGACGCCCGAGACGGCGACGGAGTGCGGGCGCGCTGGTGCAGATCAAGGCGTGGCGGGCGCTGCGCGCGCTAGCACTCTGGCGCGTCTGGCGCTGGCGATTAAGGCTGCGGAGTGCGGCAGCGGGGGCTAGCGTTTGGGCGTGCAGGCGGGCGCCTTCTTTGCTGGGTGGTGCACAACACCAAGGCTCACCTCTTCTTCTCCATACCAGCAAGAATACACCAAACAAAGAAGGAGAAGAGGAAGATAACTCTTACCCGGGATGACACTAGATCAAAGGGCTGCTCGGGGAGATGAAACTCGGCTTGAAGCTTGGGGGAGACATGCTTGGGGGGCCATGATGATTTGGAGAAGAAAACACAATAACCCTAATATTTTAATCAAATGCACCAAAACCCAAAGGACTCAAGGCTAACCAAGATATGCCGCAGAAAGAGTAACAAGATCACCTAGTGACTCAATTGGCCACACCACCCACCTGACTTCCTAGCACCCCGGGTTCGAAACCCCACACTCACACTTTTAAATCCCTATTTTACTTTTGCATCTCTCCATGCCCAAATACATCCTCAAAGCATCAAAATCCATCTTAAGACCATCCAATAATTTTAGCAACTGAAAAGGACATAAATGGCCCTGACGGCCCGACCAAATTACCAAAATACCCCTAGGGCATACTTGGAAGTCCGGGATGAAAACCTGGGCCGTTACAGATAGTTAGATAGATTTGTCTTCCAGAGGCTGCGAGCGGACATAACGTATCTTGTCCCCACAGGTCGGGATCAGTGAGAGGCATAACGTACTTTGTCACCGCCCCCTATAGCCGGTGCGGATTAGCTCTCGCATCGGTACAAGCCTAGTTTGTAACGTTCTCGAGCGGAACCGATCACGGTGCAAGCCTCGCGAGAGACGCTTCTTAGCTTCGTGTTTGTGGTAGTGCAGTCACTCTACCGAGTGCCGAGGGCTCTGCACTCATCAGAGATCAGTGACACCATTCTTATTATTATTTAGAGCCTGACTTCGGGCACTGTCCCGTTGTTTTAGGGTTTAGCCTAGCTGGGGGTAAGAGTGTAAGAACCCAACCCAAAATACGGTCCTAAACCTAGGTTCTCACTCAGCATGCAGGTTAAATACTTCATCAAGCGGTTTAGTGCTCATATTTAAAACCTTTCAAAACATTTGAGAACGGGGAACACTTAAAACATAAACAACAATCTTCATTTAAGCAAAACCAACAAAGTAAAACAAGCCTGGCCAGTGTTTATAAAAACATATAAAAAAGTTTAAACAACTTTTAAAAACGTCCCCCTAGGACTCCTGTCCGTCTACATGCTGAACAAATTATGCAAACAATAAATGACAGAGTACCGGCAGCACCCATGATCAATCAGCTCCCTCTGCTAGCCGTCCCGGTGCTGTCCCAAGTTACCTGGTGGAAAAACCACAGAAATAAGGGTGAGTATAAACATACTCAGTAAGAATCCCCAACCAGGGTACAATACGATACATCAGTCATCTAGCACCCTAGTATACATGCAAATAGTTACCAACACGGATCATAGCTCAACGAGCTTACAAGGCAGAATCTGGAATCCTCGGAAGTCTCCTACTTCCGACCAAATGATTGGTTCTCATAACCAATCCCGGGACATCTCTGAGGGTCTTTCTCCCTCGGCCAATTGATCAGCTCAAAAACCGATCCCAAAAGATGTCCGACACCCTCGAGGGTCTCTCTCCCTCGACCATATGATTAGCTCAAAAACCAATCCCAATGGGTGTCCTCAAGGGCCTCTTACCCTAGCTAATAAGTCTGGACTATCGGGAGAGTACCCGAAGTCTCTTGCTCTAAACTGGAAGGAACTGGTGTACTCACAAATATTAGCCCGGGGGAGCTCTCCAAACCGGCGACTAACGAGTGTGCGCGCACACCGCATGCTGTTGCAACCGGCGTAAATGTGGGGGCCTAGGTACAAACTACGCGGGCCAGGTACGCATGCCTAAGACTCGGAAGCGGTGTCACTGAACACAGTAGTGCGCGGCCCTCGGCACTCATCTGTGCAGCCTGTACCACCGACCTGAAGCTAAGAACCGGCCAAGGCAGGCTTGCACCGTTGGTAGGGTTCCGCTCTAGCAGGCTACAAACTAGGCTTATGCCGATGTGGTAGCTACATCCACGTTGGCGGCCAGGGGGAAACAACGTACGTTATGCTTCGCTCTAACACCCGACCCGTGGGGACAAAGTACGTTATGTCCGCTCTCAACCTCTGGATGATGACAAACCCTACTATACTAGCTAAGAGTACAAAGTAATTGATTCCTGGCTAAACATACATATCAACATCAATCACACATAACCTAGCATGATACTACGAACTTATAGCAGGAATCATAAGCATGCTGGAAGAACAAACCTAGCATGGCACTAACATGTACAATCAGGCAAACATGCTAGCAAGAGATCAAACATAGCTGTCCTATCACTATCATGCTCATAACAGTCAACAAGCATACAAAGCACATCATGATAATATCGCAGGGTCCACACAACCACGGTAAGAAATCCTTACCTGAAAAAAAGCAGAACTAACTACCACAAACAACAAGCAACCCTCGAGCTTCTAAACGAACCCGAGCAACCTAAGCAAATAATAAAAATGGTCCTAATTAAGCAAACAACAACTAACATCTTAAGGTCCAAAAGAGTGGAGGCTCGGGAATTACCAACCGAGAAGGCACTAGGTCTCGGTCCCATCTATCTCGGCAAAACAGGCTCTCGGCGGCAAGTGGGCAGGCGAGCGAACGTGCAGGTAGGGAGACAGCGAGTACGCGCTGCTTCTGCTGCTGCAGCAGTGGCGCTGGGCCTGGGCTCAGGCTGGTGGCTCGGTGCGGCTCAGTTGGGTTTCTTGGTGAGGTCGGAAAGGAGAGAGAGAGAGAGAGAGAGAGAGAGAGAGAGAAAGAGTGGTAAAACAAGGGAATGGGATTTTCTTGATTTTCTTTCCTTTTCCTAATTTAAATAGGTCTTGGTGACCTAAATCCCTTCCCTAGGCTTCCTCCATCGAGTCCCGGCTGAAGCAACCTTTTCTCCTTATTAAAACTCATTTAAACCAAGCTTCCAAATCACCATCTAGGGCAAGGGATCAAATCCCAATGGAAGCACTTAAATTAACAATAATTTTGCTAATTACCAAATCACCTCCAAACTTCCAAACAACTAGCCCGAACTTCTTGGGTCCTGCAACCAACAACAATCAAGCCTCGACAAAGGCAGGAGTGACCCTGGGGTCCGGAAAATCCACAAAATCCTGACCGGGGCAAAAGACCAAAATGCCCCTAAGGGTTAAAATAGCACTAATGGCCCATCCGAACATCCGAATAATGAAACGGAAACACCTGGGAAACCAAAATAGAAAACTGGGCCGTTACAAAGAGGCCCCCGAGGACACTTATTCGGGATCATCTTTTGAGTTGGTCAATTGACCGAGGGAGAAAGACCCTCGAGGGTGTCTGACATCTATTTGGGATCAGCTTTTGAGTTGGTCAGTTGTCCTAGGGAGAAAGACCCTCGAGGATGTCTTTGGGATTGGTTAGGAGAACCAATCATTAGGCCGGAAGCAGAAAACTTCTGAGGTCCCCGAACTTGTCTTGATTAGCTTGATGAGCAAAGTTTCTGTGCTGGTAACTGATTGCATGTATACTAGGATGCCAAGTGATTGATGTATCCTATTGTACCCCGGTTGGGGATTCTTACTGGGTATATTTATACTCACCCTTACTTATCTTTCAGGTAACTTGGGACAGCACCAGGATGGCTAGTGGAGGGAGCTGTCGGCGTACTCTGTCTTTATTGTTGTTGAGTCTCATTTCTGTAGTAGCATTTTGAAGGAAACTGTTTATGTTACAAGAAGTTATTTGAAATTATTCACTTTGAAATACTGACCAGAGTCTATTTAACGAATTTATGAAATGAATATTTTCTATTGATGTTTGAATAAGTTTTATTCTGAGTTGTTTCTTTATTATTAAAATGTTTTAAATTGTAAGCATGCTAGTAAGAACCAGGTTTATGACCATTTTGGGTCGGGTTCTTACACCATCACCGAGCTCCTATTGTCGAACCAACCATCTCCAACCCTCACCATTGCCGAATATCAGCAAGCAAGCAGCGAGTAGCTCTCGCACGTACACGTTGCCCATCGCCCGCTCTCGCTCGCCAAGCAAACTTGTCGTAGCCTCGCTCGCGCGAACACCAGCCTGTTGATCCTTGCTGCTCGCACTCGCCTGCATCGCCGCACGCGCAGCTGCCTTCTCACCCGAGATCACTCGTGCCACCTGCTCGTTTCCGCTCACGCCCTTGTGCATGCGAGCACGGCCCATCACGTGTAGCCGATCCGACCACAGCACCAGCAGCCGAGCCTGTCGCACCACCTCGCCCAGTTGAGTCTATTGTTGTCCGCTCCCCCGTGTCTTCGCGTGGCTGCCAAGGACTTTAGGCCTTCTCGATTTTGGGTAAAAACCCTATTCCTGAGCTTTGTTTGATGATTTGTTAATTCGATTACCTAGGGTATTGAATTGTGATGTGTTATATTATTGTTAGGTTGAAACTGTTGACTCTGTAGCTTGAGGAGCATTTCCCTGTTGATTATCTGTTTCCACTTTTCAGGTAAGGGTTCCTTGCTGGGGTTGTGTGGACCCTACACACGACAATGATAACTCCTAGTTTGTTTGTCCTAAATTATATTGTTAGTGGATAGGCTTGTGCAGGATTCCTGGATGCTACTCTTTAATATTATGTTCTCACCCTGTATGTCTGTTGATCTGTTCTTGTATGTTGTGTGCCCTATTTCATATGTTGTGGTTAAGCATGTTAGTGGGTAGGCTTTATCTGGATTGATGGTTAGGGCTTGCATGTAGAATGACGGATTCTGTTAATGTTCTGTTCCTGCTGAAATTAACAATTAATGTTGAACCATGCTAGCTCTATGTTAGGTAGCAATAGGTGAATTCTGTTATGTTTACCCATGTCCAGCTCAGTGTGTGTTGTCCAAGGTTGGCCGAGTGTGTGCTAATCGGGTTTGCTCAGTGTGTGCTGACCAGGTATGAGCCGAATTAGCCCAGTGTGTGTTGTCCCTTTTGTCGGCCTAGTGTGTGCTGATCAGATTCTCCATGATTGGTCCAGTGTGTTGCTGATCTCAAGCTAGCCTAGTGTGTGCTTCTCGAGTTCTTCAGGACTAGCCTAGTGTGTTGCTCTCCCCAGTTGGCATAGTGTGTGCTGACCAGATACGAGTAGGACTAGCCTAGTGTGTGTTGTCCAGGACTAGCCCAGTGTGTTGTTGTCCTTTGTTAGCTCACTG
The DNA here is from genome assembly GCA_036507275.1 of Sicyos edulis. NCBI lineage: Eukaryota > Viridiplantae > Streptophyta > Magnoliopsida > Cucurbitales > Cucurbitaceae > Sicyos > Sicyos edulis. Next base: position 16,280,953 of record CM071854.1, read on the forward strand.
CGTGCTAACCATGTTTGCTATAATGATAAAGCTCCGAGATTACTTAACTGTTTCTCCTATTTGTTAGCCCAGTATGTGCTGACCCTGTCTAGTTATGAGTATGGACTTTTGATGTTGTACATCCTACTGCTATACTTATTGAGACTGCAATGATTCTTGTGTTATGCTTGTATGCTAGGATGCTAGAGGATTTGTCTTGCGTATTGTACCCTGGTTGGGGAATCGTTACTGAGTGCTTTTCTACTCACCCTTTCTGTGGTTTTTAGTAAGAACCCGACCTAAAATGGTCCTAAACCTGGTTCATACTAGCATGCTTACAATTTAAAACATTCAAACAAAAAAGAAACAACTCAAAATAAAACTTATTCAAACATCAATAGAAAATATTCATTTCATAAATTCCTTAAATAAACCCTGGCCAGTATTTCAAAGTAAATAATTTTAAATAACTTCTTGTAACATAAAACAGTTTTCCTTCAGCATGCTACTACGAAAATAAAGACTCAACAACAATAAAGACAGAGTACGCCGGCAGCTCCCATGATCACACAGCTTCCTCCACTAGTCATCCTGGTGTTGTCCCAAGTTACCTGAAAGATAAGTAAGGGTGAGTATAAACATAGTAAGTAAGAATCCCCAACCGGGTTACAATGCCATACATCAATCACCTGGCATCCTAGTTGTAAAGACCCGACCCAAAAAGGGCTCTAAATAGGCCTTTACCCCAATGCATGCATTCAAAGTAAAGGACAATATGCAAATAATTTTCGGATTCCCAATTAAAACAAAACAATCAAGGTTCAATCAGAAATAAAGATAGTTTGCTTTCAAACTCATCCCTGTCTCCAAGCACCTGTTTCAAGGCAAATACATTTCCAAAACGTACACTCTGATCAGAGATTTCTTAAAACATTTGAAACATCCTCAAATTCAATAAAGCAGGAATCCACGAAAACATTCAGAAAACATCCTAGGGCTCTGTGCCCGACTACATGCATTCAGGGGAAAATAAAAGACAAGAGTCATAGAAATCAAAAGTCGAGACGCACAAAGAGTTCCCATGATCACGGCTCCTCCTTCACCATCCTGTCTCGCACCTTGGTTACCTGTGGAAAACCACAAAATAAGGGTGAGTAACGAATTACTCAAGAAGAATCCTAGCAACCGGTACAATACGATGCACATGGTCATCTAGATGAGTGTATGCAAGCTATGAATATAAACACGTAATAGAGCACATAGCTTAAGTCCACACTTGGACCTCGGGTGCCAACTCGGTGGTCTTAGTCCGGAGATAAATCACCACACAATACGCCCTATACGAGAAACGAGTCCCGGCCTCGGCTGTCTCATCGTCGATACGAAAGGTGCACTAGCTCAAGATCCCGAGGAGCTCTCCGGTCGGTCTTTGTAATGAGCGTAAGCGCGCACCGCGTGCTCTGCTGCAGAACTATGGGGTGCCGCCGGGTCTAATGGCAAGTCGCCCATGTCCATCCACCACGCCTAACTAAATCTCTCGGATTGGTGTCACCGACATAGGGTGTGAGACTCGACACGTGAACTATGTCACCTGAACCACCGCACTTTGAGGCTAAGGAATCGGTCGTGGTAGGCTTACACCAGAAGCCGCCCTTGCCCTATCGGTGGCAATCAAGGGCTACGCCGAACACGTTGAGGACGTGCCGATCGCCGGACGCGAGGCAATGCCAAGTCATCATCCCTACCGCTGGGGGGCATTTAACGATCGCCACCCTCACCCAAGATTGCGGGGGCCTCTGCGGTCGGGTTAGCTAAACCCTAACGGGGTCCAGTGGACGGAGAATCGTCTCGACGCCCCGCCATGGATGCAAGATACTTTATGCATCGAGCCCGATGATGCTACCTACCCAATTCTAACTCGCCTTAACAATCGGCAACAATCCAATACGTGCTCAAAAGAATACAGCAGACCTAGCATGGTACTACGGAACAAGAATGAATATGAGCATGCCAGAACGGAACAACCTAGCATGGACTAACATGAAAGAACAACATACGAAGTCATGCCAGTCAGGAAATCAGAACAGAGCACCTAAACTATACATGCTGATAGTCACAAACAAACATACAACATCAATCACATAGAACATCGCAGGTCCACACAACTCCGTAAGAAATCCTTACAGCCGGGAGGCAACTACACACAAAAATCCTAAGCTGCGATCGATCCCGAGCTAGCTAACGAGAACCTAACAAACACAATAATAATCACAATCCATAGGCCTAAACATAATAAAATAAACAAGGCTTGGCTCGGGAGCAACTCACGTGGCTGATGGCCTGATGGGTGCTGATAGGCGCTGATGGGCGGCAGGGGTCGGGCGCTGGCGCCGACAGCGCAGATGGGCTGCAGAGCCGGCGCGCGCTGCTGCTGCTGCGACGGCCGGCCGGCGGCAGGCGCACGTGTGCGACAAAGCGACACGGACGGACACGCGCGGGCGCGCTGGGACGACGACGGGCGCGGGCTGACGAGCGTTTGGACGTGCGATCTTCGCTGCTGCGCAGGGCTCGATAGGGCGATCTGGCGGGCGAGATCGAAAGCCGCGGCAGGCCGTCTCAGGCGTCTCTTGGCCGCGATAGGCTGTCTGGGCGTTTGCTCTCCGGCTGCCGCGCGACAGTCGCTCGATGGCACTGCAGGGGCGATGGAGCTGGGCGACTCGGCGATCTGGGCTTGCTTCTTTGGTGCGATCCGGCTCTGGCTTTGGGAGGCTGCGACGGTGGGGGCTTCTTGCTGGTGGGGATCCTCGGCAGCCGCAAACAAACACACACACACACACCCACACTCTTCTATTTACATTCGGCCAAAGAAGAACTCAAATCGGAGAAGACGAAGAGACGAAGAAACTTACCCGGAAAGACGATCGAACCACTGGGGTGCAAAGGGAATGAAAATCGGCTTGGTGCTTGGGAGAGGAAGGGTTAGGCGGCCATGGAGCATTTGGAGAAGAAGACATAACAAAACCTAATTTCTTTTCATTTAACCAAATGCACCAAACTCCAAGGTCCAAGGATAACCATAATATGACGCAGAAAGAGCAACAAGAGCTCTCCATAGCTCAACCGCACGCATCCTCACAGGCTTTCCGGAGACCCGGTTCGAATCCCACTGTAACATAATTTCCTTTATTTTTACTTTTGCATCTATCCATGCTCAAACCCATCCACAAAGCCTCAAAACTTACATAAATCCATCCAATAATTTTAGCAACTGGAAAAAGACATAAACGGCCCTGACGGCCCGACCAAATTACCAAAATACCCCCAGGGCATACCTCGAAGACCGGGATGAAAACCTGGGCCGTTACATGAGCTCCTCAGTTGCAACGAGCTCCGGGGTGAAATAACTATACTCAGAGAACTTCTTTTCATATGCAATATCTTTGCTCGAACCTCGTTTGATTCGAGAAGGCCTCTGCCATCTCCTGCTGAGCCTCGTCATTAACATACTTAGCTCTGAACTTCGTTCTAAAGAACTCCCAAGTGGCTGGAGAAGACCCATCTGGTCTAGCTCTATTTTTGGACTCCCACCACCACTCAGCGGTGTCAGTGAGAACATGGGCCGCACATCTCGGCCTCTGCACATCTGGGCATCCCATAGCTCTAAAGATGTACTCCATCCTTGCCAACCACCTGACTGCCACAAGTGGGTTCTCTGAAGCATCAAATTCCTTCGGCTTCCACTTGGTGAAATCTTTCAACCACTTGCCAAATTCAGCAGCTCCCTCTTCACTATCAAGTGAATCACCGTCTCGCCGACCTGTCCCACCGGTTGAGCTACCGAGCTACCGGAGCTACTTTGGGCTACCGGAGCTCTTTGGGGTACTGGGGTACTGGGGTGCTCTGCTTTGTATAAGCCGGGGTCAATTGGGCTATCTCGTGCCCTAGACTCCTCTCTCTCTTGTTGCTAGCTGCGCCTGAGTCTCAGCTCTCTGCTCGGCCATTAGGCCCATCATCATATCTCTCATAGCAGAAACATCTCCCCCTGGAGCTACACCTTGAGGCATAGCAGCCTCCACCCCTACACTGAGCAACCTAGCATCTGGAGCCACGGGCGACCTACGAGCCCGATAAACCCTGGCTGCTGGCTCTACATCATCTATATTTGCAGTTCCGGATGGACCTGCTCCTCTGCGTGTAACCGGCATACTGGCGATCTACACGGAAACCACTACGGGTTAGCAACTCTCGGACTCCCTCTGCCAACAAGGATAATGCATGTGTACTGCATAAAGTATCGTAAACAAAACCCTTAGCTTAAAGGACTTAGACAAACCTGGCGACCGTGGAGTGCCGGAGATCATGGGAACCCAACCTACAAACAGGTTAGTCTACAGAATCTATGACTCTGTGCTCTGATACCAACTGTAACGACCCAACTCGAATGGGGTTCTAAAATGGGCCGTTAACTTAATGCATGCAAAAGGAAAACATAAAAAGACCCAACCTAGAGTCGGATTGAAACTTTTCAACATAAGAGTGGAAAACATTAAAGCAAACTAAACATTCATTTACAAAATAGTGACTGATCAGTACTTTTCTTAAAATCATCAAAACAGTTCAAACCATAAGTTTTCCATTCAAACCAAAATCCATTTACATGTTGTGTTCAAAATAAAAATAAAATAAGACACGACAGAGTGTCAGCAGCATCCATGATCTCCCAGCTACCTCCGCTAGCCACCTCGGTGCTGTGCTGAGTTACCTAAAAGATAAATAAGGGTGAGTATAAAAATACTCAGTAAGAATCCCCAACCGGGGTACGATACGATGCAATCAATCATCTAGCAACCTAGTACACGTGCAAACAGATATCAACACAGATCTTAGCTTAACGAGCTTATTAGGCAAAACTGGAGTCCTCGGAAGTCTCCTACTTCCGGCCTAATGATTGGTTATCCTAACCAATCCTGGGACATCTCTGAGGGTCTTTCTCCTCGGCCAGCTTGATCACCAAAAACCGATCCCAAGGATGTCCTCAAGGGCCTCTTACCCTTGCTAATAAATCTAGACTATCGGGAGAGTACCCGAAGTCTGGCTCTAAACTAGAAGGAATGGTGTACTCACAAACATTAGCCCGGGGGAGCACTCCGAACCGGCGACTAACGCGTGTGCGCGCACACCGCATGCTCTTTTGCAACCGGCGTAAATGCGGGGGCCTAAGGGCAAACTACGCGGGCCAGGTACGCATGCCTAAAACTTGGAAGCGGTGTCACTGATCACGCGATGGCGCGAGGCCCTCGGCGCTCTTACGTGCGGCTGATCCACCGACCTGAAGCTAAGAACCAGCCAAGGTAGGCTTACACCGTTGGCAGGGTTCCGCTCTAGCAGGCTACAAACTAGGCTTATGCCGATGAGGTAGCTAATTCTCATTGGCTGCCGGGAGGGGAAGCAATATACGTTATGCCTCGCTCTACCCCCGACCAGTGGGGACAAAGTACGTTGTGTCCACTCTCAGCCTCTGGATGATGAAAAACCCTATAACACTAGCTAAGAGAACAAAGTGAGAGATTCCTTGTAAGGACCCGACCCAAAGAAGCGGTCGTTAACCTAGATCCTTACTTAGCATGCAAGTCTAGGAATGTAAAACACCATCCAACTATAATAATTTAAGACTTTTGCAATCAACAACACTTTAAACAAACCACAAAAGCCAATGTAAAAATCAAGAGTAATTTGACTGATCAGTGCTTTTCTTAAAAACAAATAAGAGTACGGTACGAGAACCATAAAATAGTTTGAGTGTTTCCCTAGGGACTCAAGTCCCACTACATGCTAAATCATAAAGAAAACAATTAAAGAACATGCATCCCATAGTCAGCTATCCATGATCATCCAGCCGCCTCCTCCTAGCCATCCTGCCGATGTCCCAAGTTACCTGGTGGAAAACCACAGAAAATAAGGGTGAGCAACGAGTTACTCAAGAAGAATCCCCAACCGGGTACAATACGAAAACATATCATTTAGCACACGGACATGCAACCATGCAATGACTCGAGCAAACAGATGGGTTAACAGAACGTCACTCCCGGCTTGCCTATTTGAGGCTTACACTACCAAATAACCTAGGTTCCACACACGGGTGTCCTTCGAGCCTTACACAACCTAGGACTCGGTGTTGCCCATCGGGGACTTATACACCTAGGATGCCCATCGTGTCTTACACCTCCAACTCGGTGATGCCCATCGGGACTTATACACCTAGGATGCCCATCGGGTCTTACACCTCCAACTCGGTGATGCCCATCGGGACTTATACACCTAGGATGCCCATCGGGTCTTACACCTCCAACTCGGTGATGCCCATCGGGGACTTATACACCTAGGATGCCCATCGGGTCTTACACCTCCAACTCGGTGATGCCCATCGAGGACTTATACACCTAGGATGCCCATCGGGGCCTTACACTCCGGATGTCCATCGGGGCCTTCCCAGGCGGGGCGCACTAGTTACCTCTACAATCTCTTACACTATACATCATCCGCCAATTCCTAGCATGGCACTAATAGGATGACAAGGTCACGGTTATGCCGAGACAATTTAACTCCTAGCATGATAACTAACGAGATATATCAGAATCTTAAGCACAAAATCACCTGGAAACAAGAAAGAGCAAGCAACCTATCCACTAGAAATTCCATACAAACACAACACATGGCATGCTATCAAAGTATTCGCAGGGTCCACACAACCCCGGTAAGAAATCCTTACCTGGAAGTGAATAGAACCAACGATCAACGGACGACTCTCGAGCTTCTAAGCGAACCCGACAACCTAAGCAAGTAATAAAATCAACCTAGTTAACCAACAGCAACTAAAAAGAACATAAAGTCCAAAGGGTCAGTCTTGGGAATTTACCAACCGAGAAGCACACGTCTTGGCAGCAAGGAGCAAGAACGACGCTGCTGGTGCGGCCGGGCGCTTAGCGCATCATTTCTCTCGGCGCCACGGTCAAGGCGTCTGGACAGCGGGCAGTGTGCGGGCGACCTGGGCTGTGGGGCCGGCGCGGGAACGAGCGACACGTTGGGGCGACGCGCGGGCGAGCGGGGCGACGCGGGCGGACGGACGAGCGACGCGGCTGGTGCGCTGGTGCGCGGTCGTGCGGATGCGGCCGGACAGGGCGATGCGGGCGGTGCGCTGGGGCGCACGGTGCGGCGACGGGCGGCGCTGGGGCGCACGGTGCGGCGACGGGCTGCGCTGGGGCTCACGGTGCGGCGACGGGCGGCGCTGGGGTGTGGGGAGAGGGTTTTTTTGCTAGAGGAGAGTTTTTTTTTCTTTTTCTTTCTTCCTCAAATTAAATAAGCTTTGGAAATCCAAAACTCCCTTCCCAAGGCTTTCCTCCTTCAAACCTTAGTTGACGCATTTATTTTCCTTAATTAATTCCAAACTCCCATCTCTCTTTGAGGCTGAGGGTTCGAATCCTCCAAATAACATCTTTGAAACCTTATTTTATGTTTAACTAAAATTGGGTCACATTACAATACTCCCTCCTTGGAGGACTTCCGTCCCTCGGAAGTTCTTTGCACTAAAACAACCCCGGGTAATTTCTCCTCATCTCCCCTTCCAACTCCCAAGTAGCTTCCTCAACTCTCTGATTCCGCCACTGCACTTTCACTAAATCAATAGCTCGGTTCCTCAAGACTTTCTTCTCAAATGCTAAGATCTTTATGGGTTTTTCTTCAAAGCTCAGGTCATGGTTTAGCCGCAAAGGCTCAAATCTATGACATGTGAAAGGTCTCGCCACATATCGCGTGAGCATCGAAACATGGAACACACTATGCAATCGCATCCAAGGATGGCGGCAATGCTAACCGGTAAGCTACGGCCCCAATCCTCTCGAGGATCTCGAATGGTCCAACAAACCTGGGGCTCAGCTTCCCCTTCCTACCAAACCTCAGAACTCCACGCATCGGAGCTACCTTAAGGAACACGTGCTGGCCAATCTCGAACTCCAACTCTCTACGTCTGACATCGGCGTAGCTCTTCTCTGCTCTGGGCAGTCAACATGCGAGCCCTGATCTTACGGGCGACTTCATTGGTCAACTGGAGCAACTCTGGACCCAATACCTGTCTGTTTCCAACCTCTTCCCGAATACCCGGGATCTGCAGCGCTTACCATACAACGCTTCAAACGGTGCCATCTTGAATGGTTGACTGAAAACTATTGTTGTAGGCGAACTCCATCAAATACAAGTACTGGTCCCAACTGCCAGGGAAATCCAACACACAGGCTCGCAACATATCCTCTAAGATCTGATTTACCCGCCGACCGGCCATCGATGCTGTGGGTGGAAGGTCATCTTTGTAGCTGCACTCTGTGCCCAAACTTGCCTGAAGGGCTTTCCAAAATCGTGATGTAAAACGGGAATCCCGGTCGGAGATAATTTTAACTGGCACTCCGTGGTACCTCACTATCTCGCTCAAGGAACAGCAGTTGTGCCCATTTGCTCCAAGGTGTAGTTTATCCCGCCTTAATGAAGTGGGCACACTTAGTCAACCTATCAACGACCACCCAGATCTGTGCATATCCTCTAGGGGTTCTGGGCAATCCTGAAATAAAATCCATGGTAATTTCCTCCCACTTCCACTGTGGCACCCCGAGAAGATCAGAGCAACCCTCGCTGGTTTTACGCCTAGGCGCCTTCACTTGCCGACAAGTGAGACACCGACCGACAAATCGGGCAATCTCTCTCTTCATCCCCATCCACCAAAAAGTCCGCTTAAGATCTTGGTACATCTTGTTACCCCCGGTGCCATGCAAAAGGCGAGGTGTGAGCCTCGGTCAACAACTCCGAACGAATACTGCAGATCGGGCCGGGACACATAGCCGACCCTTATATCTCAAGCCACCATCTGCAAATATCTCAAAATCAAAGTCACCATCACCTGGACCTCTCATACAACTTTTTCAACTTAGGATCTTTCAATTGGCCGTCAATAATCCTTTGCCTTACCGAAGGCTGGATGGTCAATCGAGCTACTACAAGCGGTAACATCCCCTAACAACACCGCTATTTCTCGCTCTCTCGAGGTCTTTCCTTATGATACTTTTGGGATTTGCCAACGTTGCTAGATGCGAGGTCTTCCTACTTAGTGCATCTGCCACAACATTTGCCTTTCGAGGGTGATACAATATCTCACGATCGTAATCCTTTACCAGGCTCCAACCACCTCCTCTCGCCTCATGTTTAGGTCCTCTCGAGTGAAGAAATACTTGAGGCTTTGGTGGTCTGAGAAAATCTGAATCTTTTCCCCATACAAGTAGTGTCTCCAGATTTTAAGTGCAAAGACGACCACGCCAACTCCATATCATGAGTCGGATAGTTCTCGCTCGTCTTTGTTTCAACTGCCTCTCGAGGCGTGCGCTATCACTTTACCGTGTTGCATCGGGACGCATCCCAAACCAAACTTGCTAGCATCACTTGTACACCACGAAACCCCTCGCTCCCTCTAGAATCGCCAACATCGCAGACGTCAAGTCGTTCTTCACTTTAGCAAAACTCTCATCGCACTTCTTATCCCAAACGAAATCGACACCCTTTCTCGTCAACCAAGTAAGCGGGCCGCTATAGCGAGAAAAATTTTGAACGGCGTCGGTAATATCCGCCGGACCGTGAAGCTACGAATCTCGACACGATCGTCGGTCCGCCCACGAACTAACGGCCTCTACCTTCAAAGGGTCCACACCACTCCTCCTTAGACACAACGTGTCCGGAAAAAGCTACCTCCTCGAGCCAAAAGTCACACTTTGAGAACTTCGCATAGAGCTTGTTCTAGCGCAAGGTCGCCAAAATCGCCTTAGGTGCGAGGCATGGTCCTCCTTAGACTTAGAGTACACAAGAATGTCATCTATGTACACGATGACAAAGCGGTCCAAGAACGCCTTGAACACCACTGTCCATCATGTCCATGAATGCAACAAGGGCGTTCGTCACCCGAAAGACATGACTACGAACTCATAATGCCCATACCTCGACACGAACGCTGTCTTGGGAATATCTGCATCCCGAATTCTCAACCGTGGTAGCCCGACCTCAAGTCAATCTTCGAAAACACACAAGCTCCTGGAGTGGTCAAACAGTCATCGATACGAGGCGGCGGATACTTGTTCTTAATGGTTACCTTGTTCGGTTCCACATGTAATCGATGCATAGACGCATCGAGCCATCCTTTTTCTTAACAAACAGCACGGGTGCTCCTCACGAGGACACACTTGGCCGAATAAATCCTCTGTCAAGCAACTCCTGCACTGCTTCTTTTAACTCTTTCGATTCTGCGGCGCCATACGATAAGGAGCTTTCGAGATAGGGCGAGTCCCCGCTCAAGCTCTATTGAGAAGTCCACCTCTCTCTTGTGGTGGCGGCCAGCAACTCTTCAGAAAAACATCTCGCAAACTCTTGCACTATGGGCACTGCTCAACAGATAATCTGGTCACGGTTCTCCCCGGTCAACTCAAAGAGAAACCCCAAGCTCCTCGAGCTAACAAACGCGGTGAGCTTTAATCGCCGAAATCACCGCGGACACACCCCACTCTGGGTGCCCCAAAATTTAAAGCTTGGGCCCACTGGCGGCTGAACACCACCTCCTTACAACGACAGGTCAATCATAGCGTGGTTATCGGCTAACCAATCCATGCCGAGGATCACATCAAAACCGCTCATAGCTAACACTATGAGGGTAACTCAGAGAGTCTAGTCGGACACCCATGTCCGACCATCCCTTACCTTACAGCTGCTTGACATACTAGTTCCCGAGGGAGTAGCGACAGATAACTTAAAACCTAGAGGCTCTAAATTCATGCAAGCACGCTCAAAGAAAAGCAGCAGAAACAAAAGAATGGGTGGAACCCGAATCAAACAACACAAAGGCGAGGTGATCAAGAACTAAGAGCGTGCACGCCATCGCTGGGTCCGGCTTTCTCGACCTCTGGCGCGCGAGTCGTAGCATATACTCTTCCCTCTTCACGAGCTGGGTGTGTGCCACCACTGCTTTACAGTTGCAATGCCGGGCCCGATGTCCCTCCTTACCACGCTTATAGCAAGCTCTGGGGTTACCACCACAAGGCCCCCAATCTTTTTACCACAGGGTCTACAATACGGTGGCGGCCTCCCTACGCCCTGTTGGTGAGGCTGATCGCGATTACGATCCCGGTGCTGGTCTCTACCATGATAAGTACCCTGACGGCGCTGACCGCCTCCATGTCCATTACCTCCTGCGTCAAACTTACGCTTCTGACCCGAGTACACTGGGGCCTTCTGCACCACAGTACTAACAACCTGCTCTGGAGGATACTTTCCATCATAAATAGTTGCCAACTGCCTTTGCCTTGGCAAAAGTCTCTGGGGCCTGTGCCCTAACATCCTGAGACACTCCCTGCCTCAGACCCGCAATAAACTTCCTGATCTTCAGCTCAGGAGTAGCAATCAACTGCGGTGCGAAGTACCCATACTCCGAAAATTTCCTCTCATACACCTCGATTGGGTCAGACCCCTGCTTAAGGTTCGAAAACAGCTCAATCATCTTTTCTTGGGCCTCTTCACTGATAAATTTTGCCTTGAACTTAGCCTTGAAGAATTCCCAGGTGGCAGGGGGAGACCCAGCCGGTCTCTCACTCAAGGTGGAATCCCACCACCACTTAGCTGTTCCAGCTAAAGCATGAGCTGCACATCGAGCTCGCTGCACCTCAGGACAAGCCATCACCATAAAAGTATACTCTAGCTCGGCAATCCACCTGGCTGCCACCAGTGGTTCTCCAGGGGCACTAAACTTCTCTGGCTTCCATTTTACGAAATCTTTTAGCCACTTGCCCAAATCCTCAGCACCTTCCGCCACAACGGCCTCGTTCACAATTGGCTCCTCTGCCGGTAGGGCGATCTTCGGTGGCACTGCGGTCCTCTGCTGAACCAACTCGGTCAGCTGCTCTATCTGAATCCGGGACTCCTCCCTCTGTGCAGCTAACAGAGCCTGCGTCTCAGCCCTCTGTTCGGCCCTCTGGTCAGACAGCAACCCAACCATAAGAGCCCTCATGGACTCCACAAAAGCAACTCCTGGTGCAGCCTCCCGAGGCCGAGTTTCCTCCACGCCCTCACCAGGGCAACACAGCGAGAGAAGGGCTCAGTGGCGGCCTAACATCGACATCGGCTTGGGACGACGTCCCTCCTTGTGTCGGAATCAATACGAACGCCCGGTTGGTCGGCCTCGAGCCTCCTCGCCCTCTACGAGTGGACCGCATAACGACAATCTACACTCAAACGAACAATGAGTCAGAACCTGTTTTCCCTGCTTCTCAACAACAAGTCATATACATGCAAGGTGCAAATGGTATTGAAATTCTTAACCCTTAACCTTAAACTTTCGGACATACCGGATGGCTGGCGGAGCGCTGATGATCATGGAAAACAACCTACAACTGCAGGTCAGTCTATAGAACCTATAACTCTAGGCTCTGATACCAACTGTAAGGACCCGACCCAAAGAAGCGGTCGTTAACCTAGATCCTTACTTAGCATGCAAGTCTAGGAATGTAAAACACCATCCAACTGTAATAATTTAAGACTTTTGCAATCAACAACACTTTAAACAAACCACAAAAGCCAATGTAAAAATCAAGAGTAATTTGACTGATCAGTGCTTTTCTTAAAAAAAAATAAGAGTACGGTACGAGAACCATAAAATAGTTTGAGTGTTTCCCTAGGGTCTCAAGTCCCACTACATGCTAAATCATAAAGAAAACAATTAAAGAACATGCATCCCAGAGTCAGCTATCCATGATCATCTAGCCGCCTCCTCCTAGCCATCCTGCGCGATGTCCCAAGTTACACGTGGAAAACCACAGAAAAATAAGGGTGAGCAACGAGTTACTCAGTAAGAATCCCCAACCGGGGTACAATACGAAAACATATCATTTAGCACACGGACATGCAACCATGCAATGACTCAGAGCAAACAGATGGGTTAACAGAACGTCACTCCTGGGCTTGCCTATTTGAGGCTTACAGCTACCAGCTAACCTAGGTTCCACACCTGGGTGTCCTTCGAGCCTTACACAACCTAGGACTCAGTGTTGCCCATCGGGGACTTATACACCTAGGATGCCCATCGTGTCTTACACCTCCAACTCAATGATGCCCATCGGGGACTTATACACCTAGGATGCCCATCGGGTCTTACACCTCCAACTCACCGATGCCCATCGGGACTTATACACCTAGGATGCCCATCGGGTCTTACACCTCCAACTCGGTGATGCCCATCGGGACTTATACACCTAGGATGCCCATCGGGTCTTACACCTCCAACTCGGTGATGCCCATCGGGACTTATACACCTAGGATGCCCATTGGGGTCTTACACTCCAACTCGGTGATGCCCATCGGGACTTATACACCTAGGATGCCCATCGGGCCTTACACCTCCTGGATGTCCATTGGGGCCTTCCCGGCGGGGCGCACTAGTTACCTCTACAATCTCTTACACTATACATCATCCGCCAATTCCTAGCATGGCACTAACAGATGACAAGGTCACGGTTATGCCGAGACAATTTAACTCCTAGCATGATAACTAACAGGATATATCGGAATCTCAAGCACAAAATCACCTGAAACAAGAAAGAGCAAGCAACCTATCCACTAGAAATTCCATACAAACACAACACATGGCATGCTATCAAAGTATTCGCAGGTCCACACAACCCCGTAAGAAATCCTTACAGAAGTGAATAGAACCAACGATCAACGGACGACTCTCGAGCTTCTAAGCGAACCCGACAACCTAAGCAAGTAATAAAATCAACCTAGTTAACCAACAACAACTAAAAAGAACATAAAGTCCAAAGGGTCAGTCTCGGGAATTTACCAACCCGTAAGCACACGTCTCGGCAACAAGGAGCAAGAACGACGCTGCTTTGAAGTGCGGGCTGGCGCGCGCGCTCAGCATCGCTCGGGCGCCGCGGTCAAGGCGTCTAGACATGCGGGCGGTGGCGCGGCGACTGGGCATGGGGCGGCGTGGGAACGAGCGACACGTTGGCGACGCTTCGGGCGGCGGGCGACGCGGGCGGACGGACGAGCGACGCGGCTGGTGCGCTGGTGCGCGGTCGTGCGGATGCGGCCGGATAGGGCGATGCGGGCGGTGCGCTGGGGCGCACGGTGCGGCGACGGGCGGCGCTGATGTGTGGGGAGAGGAGAGTTTTTTTTTTTCGTTTTCTTTCTTCCTCAAATTAAATAAGCTTTGGAAATCCAAAATTCCCTTCCCAAGGCTTTCCTCCTTCAAACCTTAGTTGACGCATTTATTTTCCTTAATTAATTCCAAACTCCCATCTCTCTTTGAGGCTGAGGGTTCGAATCCTCCAAATAACATCTTTGAAACCTTATTTTATGTTTAACTAAAATCCGGGCTGTTACATTCCTGGCTAACATATACATTAGACATCAATCATACATATCCTATCATGATACTACGAACTTAAAGCAGGAATCTCGAGCATGCTGGAAGAACAAACCTAGCATGGCACTAACATGTACAACAGGCAAACATGCTAGCAAGAATTCAATCACAAGCTATCCTATCCACTAACATGCTCATAAAACTAAACAGGCATACAAGGCACAATCAAGAAAGCATCGCAGGGTCCACACAACCACGGTAAGAGATCCTTACCTGGAAACAAGCAGAAAATAATAATTATCACGACCAACGATTAATGACCCTCGAGCTTTAATCGAATCCCGAACAACCTGATTATTACAATAAACACCTAATTAAATACATAAACAATGCAAACAACAACTCGGAGTCCAAAGAGGGAAAAGACTCGGGAATTACCAACCGAGAAGCACAAGGCTCACCAAAACAACACACAATGGGGCAGCCGGTCGGCAGCCTAGATGGTCGGGCCGGGCGCACAAGCGCGCAGCAGGAGGCTCGCCCAGCACGCTGGCTCGGTAGGGAAGCTCGCTGGGGCGCTCTAGGCGCGGACGAGCTACAGGGACGCGATGGCGCGCGGGCGAGGCTCGGCTAGGCGAAGGCACGCGAGCTGGGAGACGCGACCCTACAGAGACGCGATGGCGCGCGGGCAAGGTTCGAACGACACACACAGGCGACGAGGCGCTGCGCGCGGGGCTCTCCGCGTGTGGGCTGGGGTGGGCGAGCTAGGATCGACTTGGGCGGTCTTGGCACGGGTGGCTCGCACAGTGCGGTGGCTAGGGTGGTCAAGGCGAGCAAGGGGCTCGGGTGAGGGCTAGGGGTCGGGTGAGGGTGAGAGAGAGAGAGAGAGAGAGAGAAGGAAATAAAACACATGGAAAAAATGGGGGATTTTCTTATTTTAATAATTTCCTTTTTTCCTTTCTTTTTTCTTTTTTTTTTCTTTTCATCCTTATCCTTTTAAAATACAACAAAAATCCCATTTTTGGCTTCCTCTTCGAGACCCGGCTGAAGCAAATCTTTCCAATAATGAAACTCACTTATAAATCACTAAGGCAAAGGTTCAAATCCCAAATCCTGACCGGAGAGAAAAAAGACCAAAATACCCCTAAGGGTTAAAATGCTCTAACAGCCCCACCGATTGCCCTAATACTGAACCGAGAGTACCTGGAAAACTGGAATGGAAATCTGGGCCGTTACATCCCTACAACAAGGTGTCTCGGCTAGGGCATGAACAAACAACAACCACAAGTTAGATCCCTTATCCATAAGCAAGCAAACACAAGCCCAACTTTCATGAAGCTCTCGGCCACACACCCCCATTGGGGCTCTCGGCCAAACCAACACACAAGCAACCAAAATCACACACTTACCAACTCACCTATGAAGATTCAGCAAAGCTTCCCAATGAACAAGGTGGTCTCAGCCAAGAAGGAGCACAACCAAGATGCAATCAGTTAGGGTTTGGATCTTGCACAAGGAGGAAGGATAAGGTTAGATCTAAATAAACTACAAGTCAAGACACAACAAAAACACCATCCATCTTACCTTGGAGCTCTCGGCAATGGTGGTTGGAGAAGGAAGATGTGCTCGGATCTAAACAATCAAGAGGAGCAAGCAAGATCTCTTCTACCCAAAGCAAGCTTCTGGGATCTACAAGAAGAAGAGAGGAAACAACACAAGCTCTCTTACTGTAACGGCCCAGGTTTTCATCCCAGTCTTCCAGGTACGCCCTAGGGGTATTTTGGTAATTTGGTCGGGCCGTCAGGGCCGTTTATGTCTTTTTCCAGTTGCTAAAATTATTGGATGGATTTATGAAGGTTTTTTTAGGCTTTGTGGTTTGGTTTGAGCATGGGTAGATGCAAAAGTAAAATTAAAGGAATTTGTGTTTCAGCTGGGATTCGAACCTGGTCTCCTGAAAAGCTCCGTGAGGATGCGTGCACTTGAGCTATGGAGAGCTCTTGTTACTCTTTCCGCGTCATATCTTAGTTACCCTTGGATCTTTGGAGTTTTGTGCATTTGGTTAAATGAAAAGAAATTAGGTTTGGTGTTTTCTTTCCCAAAACTCCATGGCCGCCCAACCCTCTTCTCTCCCAAGCCCCTTGCCGTGATTTTCTTCCCCGGCACTCCGAGCGCCGCCCGGCCAGCCAAGCGACCACCCGAGCAGCCCGGCCGAGCAGCCCAGCAAACCAGATCGCACCAAGAGCGACCCAGCGCCAAAGAAGAAGCGCCCAGACGCCAGCGCCCAGCCGTCGCAGCCGCCAAAGAGAGCGTCGCGAAGATCCAGCCCAGCGTCCGTCGCGTCGCAGCCGCCGCGATCGCACACGCGCGTGCGCGCGCCAGCGCCTCGCCATCGCCACCCGAGCTTGCATCCGCATCACACCCGAGCGCCCGTCGTCCGCGTCTCGCGCGCGCGCGCCCCCTCGCGTCTGCGCTCGTCTTTGTCGCGTCGCGTGTCAGCCCAGCGCCAGCGCCGCGCCTTAGCGCGCCATCCGCGCCCAGCGCTCGTCCGTCGCTGGCGCACCAGCGCCAGATGCGCCCATTTGCCGCCCATCAGCGCCCGTGTGTGCGCCCATTTGCCACCCATCAGCGCCATCCGCGCCAACAAAGAAATTTCCACCGTGCCGCCGCCTCGTCGCGTGTCAGCCGCATCGCGTGAGTTGCTCCCGAGCCGAGCCCTATTTATTTTATTATATTTAAGCCTTTAGAGTGTGATTATCATTGTTTTGTTAGGTTCTCGGTAGCTAGCTCGGGTTCGATCGCAGCTTAGAATTTTGTGTGTAGTTGCCTCCCGGCCAGGTAAGGATTTCTTCTGGAGTTGTGTGGACCTGCGATGTTCTATGTGATTGTTGTTTGTATGTTTGTTTGTGATTATCAAGCATGTATAGTTTAGGTGCTCTGTTGCAATTCTCGACTAGCATGACTTCGTATGTTGTTCTCTCATGTTAGCCCATGCTAGGTTGTTCCGTTCTAGCATGCTCATATCTGTTCTTGCTTCGTAGTACCATGCTAGGTTCGTTGTATCTGTTGAGCACGTTTTGGATTGTATTGGATTGTATGTTATTGATATGATAGGTTAAAGTGTAGGTAGGTAGCATCATCCGGCCCGATGCATAAAGTATCTTGCATCCATGGCGGGGGCGTCGAGACGATTCTCCGTCCCTCGACCCCGTTAGGGTTTAGCTAACCCGACCGGTAGGCCCTACAATCTTGGGTGAGGGTGGCGGATCGTTAAATGCCCCAACGGTCGGGATGATGACTTGGCATTGCCTCGTCCCTCGACGATCGGCACGCCCTCGCCGTGTTCGGCCGTTTCCCTTGATTGCCACTGTTAGGGCAAGGACCGCTTCTGGTGTAAGCCTACCACGACCGGTTCCTTAGCCTCAAAGCGGTGGTTCAGCCGACATAGTTCACGTGTCCGTGTCTCACACCCTATGTCGCTGACACCGATCCGGAGATTTAGTTAGGCGTGGTGATCGGACATGGTCGACTTGCCACTAGACCCGGCACTTCATAGTTCTGCGCAGTGAGCACGCGGTGCATGCTTACGCCATTACTGGCGCCGGCCGAGAGCTCCTCGGGATCTTGAGCTAGTGCACCTTTCGTGATCGACGATGAGACAGCCGAGGCCGAGACTTGGTTCTCGTATAGGGCGTATTGTGTGGTGTGGATTATTCCGACTAAGACCACGAGTTGGCATCCGAGGTCCAAGTGTGGACTTAAGCTATGTGCTCTATTCGTGTTTATATTCATAGCTTGCATACACTCATCTAGATGACCATGTGCATCGTATTGTACCCCGGTTGGGGATTCTTCTTGAGTAATTCGTTACTCACCCTTACTTATCTTTCAGTAACCATGGCGCGAGGCAGATGGTCAAGGAGGAGCTATGATCATGGGAACTTGTCTTTGTCGTCTCGACTTTTTATTTCTATGACTCTTGTCGCTTATTTTCCCCAATGCATGTGACGGCACGAGCCCTAGGATGTTTTTCTCAATGTTTTTATGGATTCCACTTTCTTTGTATTTGAGGATTGTTTCAAATGTTTTTAATAAATCTCTGATCGTGAGTATGCGTTTAGAAATGTATTTGCCTTGAAACAGTGCTTGGAAACAGGGGCGTGTTTCAAAGAATCTATTTGATTTCTCGATTGAATCTCTTTTGTTTTGTTTTAATTGGGAATCCAAAAACTAAATTGCATATTGTCCTTTACTTTGAATGCATGCATTGGGGTAAAGACCTATTTAGAGCCCCTTTTGGGTCGGGTCTTTACACTTACCTAGAGCTAGTTTCGGCCATGGCAAAGAGGAGAAGGAGAAGATGTAAGAACCCGACCCAAAACACGGTCCTAAATCAAGGTTCTCACTCAGCATGCAAGTTAAATACTTCATCAAGCGGTTTAGTGCTCATATTTAAAACCTTTCAAAACATTTAAAAGCGGGGACACTTAAAACATAAACAACAACCTTCATTTAAGCAAAGCCAACAAAGTAAAACAAGCCTGGCCAGTGTTTATAAAATCATACAATACAATTTAAGCAACTTTTAAAAACGTCCCCCTAGGACTCCTGTCTGTCTACATGCTGAACAAATTATGCAAACAATAAAAGACAAAGTGCCGGCGGCTCCCATGATCAATCAGCTCCTCCGCTTAGCCGTCCCCGGTCTTTGTTCCAAGTTACCCGTGGAAAACCATAGAAATAAGGGTGAGTATAAACATACTCGGAAGAATCCCCAACCGGGTACAATACGATACATCAATCATCCGCACCCTAGTATACATGCAAACAGATTACCAACACGCATCATAGCCCAACGAGCTTACAAGGCGAGAATGGAATCCTCGGAAGTCTCCTACTTCCGCCTAATGATTGGCTCTCATAACCAATCCCGGACATCTCTCGGGTCTTTCTCCTCACCAATTGATCACCTCAAAACCGATCCCAAAGATGTCCGACACCCTCGAGGGTCTTTCTCCTCGACCATATGATCGACTCAAAAGCCAATCCCAATGGGTGTCCTCAAGGGCCTCTTACCCTCGCTAACAAATGACTATCGGGAGAGTACCCAAGTCCGCTCTAAATCGAAGGAATCGTGTACTCACAAACATTAGCCCGGGAGCTCTCCGAACCGGTGACTAACGCGTGTCTTGCGCACACACATCATGCTTTGCAACCGGCGTAAATGTGGGGGCCTAGGTACAAACTACGCGAGCTAGGTACGCATGCCTAAAGACTCGGAAACGGTGTCACCGAACACGAGTGCGAGGCCTTCGACACTCATCTGTGCAGCATGTACCACCGACCGGAAGCTAAGAATCGGCGAAGGCGTGCTTGCACCTTTGGCGTGGTTCCGCTCTAGCGGGCTACAAACTAGGCTTATGCCGATGTGGTAGCTAAATCCACATCGGCCGCCGGGGAAGCAATGTACGTTATGCTTCGCTCTACTCCCGACCGGTGGGGACAAAGTACGTTATGTCCGCTCACCTGCGGATGATGACAAACTCTACTATACCACCCCAGCCAAGACGACACCACCCCGCGTCGCCTCGCGTCCGCACGACACCACCAGCAGCCAGCCGCGCGCGCGCCGCAGACGCTCGCGACCGCCCGCGTCTGCGTGCACAGTGTCGCTCGTCTCGTCCGCCCGCCAGCAGCGCTGCGCTCGTCCCTCGCTGCCCCAGCGGCCCAGCGCTGCGCTCGTCTCCTGCAGCGCGCTGACCAGCGCTGGCGCTGCGTCCCCTACCGCGCCCGGCATACGCCCAAGAAGCGCCCGATAAGCGCCCATTGCGGCGCCAGCGCCTAGGCCTAGCGGCGCTACTGTCTTCTTGCTGCTAACTGCCGAGACGAGCGCCTTCTCGGTTAGTAAATTCCCGAACCTCCACCCTTTGGACTTCCCGATTTTAGATGTCATTTATTAATTAGGATGTTTTATTACTTGTTTAGGTTGCTCGAGTTCGCTAAAAAGCTCGAGGGTCGTTATTTGATTCGGGATAATTAACCTCCACTTATTTCCGTGTAAGGATTCTTACCCGGGTTGTGTGGACCAAATAATAGTTGATAGCACGCTGATTCATCAGTAATTATATGAGTTTCTAGTGATAGGTTTCATGTTTTCTTTTGAATCATGTTCGCGACATGTTTACATCCCGTTAGTTCCATGTTAGGCTTTCCTATCTTGATAGAGCCATGCCGCCTATTGTATCTTCAAGTAGATCCAAGTTACTGATTAGATGTGTGATGTATAGTATAGAGGGCCATAGAGGTAACTAGTTTGGGGTCCCGCTCGCAAGACCCCGATGGACATCCGAGGTGTAAGGCCCTACGGGCATCCTAGGTGTGTAAGGCCCCACCGGGCATCACCGAGTCCGGAGGTGTGGGCCCTACACGGGCATCCTAGGTGTGTAAGGCCCACCGGGCATCACCGAGTCCGAGGTGTAAGGCCCTCACGGGCATCCTAGGTGTGTAAGGTCATAATGACCCGAGCCCCTTCCAGCTTTGAGGTGCCTTCGGGTCAAGATTCAGCTTGTTTGGTTGGGTTTTAGAGCCGTTTGGCCCCTTGGGGGTATTTTGGTCTTTTGGCTCTCCGGCAGGATTTGTGGTTTTCGTGGCTTCGAGGTAGCTCCCGCTTTGTCGAGGCTTGTTTGTTGGTGGCTGCGAGTCCCGTGGTGTTTGGGTTAGTCGGTTGGATGCTCGGTTGTGGTTTGGGCTTTGGCAAAGTGTTGGTTTGTTGTGTGTTTCCTTTGGGATTCGAGCCCGGCCTTTAGTGTTGCTTTGGGAGTTGGATTCAAGTGAGTTTGATTTATTGGAAAAGATTGCTTGGTCGGTCTCGAAGGAGGAAGCGGAAATGGGATTTTGAGGTTTTAAAGTGGATAAGATGGAAAATGGAATTAAAAATCCCATTTTTTCCCATTTTCCTTTTTATTTCTCTTTTTCTTTTCTTTTTTCCCCAAAATGCACTTTCTCTCTCCTTCTCTCTCTCTCTCCCCGAGCACCCCACCTAGCCCACCCTAGCCATGGCTCGCCCACCCACCGTCAGCGGCCTTGGCTCGCCCACCCACCCGGCCCGAGCCAGCGTCGCGAGAGCGGCTGAGCTCGCCTGACGCCAGCGCGCTCCTGCCTCGTCGGCCGGCGTCGCGCGCCCGCCGCCAGCGTCGCCCGGCCGGCGTCGCTCGCCACCGCCTTGGTCCGTGTCGCCTAGCCTAGGCAAGATTTGTTAAGCCAAAAGATGCGCCGCGATGCTTGCGTCGCGTCGCCGAAGCCGCCCGGCTTTGATCGCGCGTCCACAGAGCGCGTCGTCGCGCCAAGCTGCCGCCGACTCCTGCTGCTGCTCTGCCCACGCGTTCGCGCGCCCAGCGCCCGACGATGCTCGCCCAGCGCTGAAAGCAGCGCGCCCAATGCACGTGTCAGCACGCCCAGCGCCCGACCTGCGCCCAGCCAGCGCTTATCTGCGCCAATTCTTTGCCTTAGCCCGTCTGCAAAATGCTGTTCGAGTGTCACCAGCCTCGTGAGTTGCTCCCGAGCCGAGCCCTGCTTTATTTTAGTGTATTTAGGGCTATTTTATGATTATTGATGTTTTTGCTTGGCTCGTTATAGGTTGCTCGGGTTCGATCGCGCTTATTTTATTGTGTGTTGTTGCCTTCCACCGGTAAGGATTTCTTACCGGAGTTGTGTGGCCCTGCGATATTGTCATGATTTTGCCTTGCTTGTTTGCTTGATCGTTATGAGCATGATAATAATAGAGCGACTTTGATTGATTTCTCGCTAGCATGTTTGCTTGATATTACATGTTAGTGCCATGCTAGGTTTGTTCTCACGGATGCTTGTGATTCTGCTGTAAGCTCGTAGTATCATGCTAGGTAGTGTGATTGATGTCGGTCTTTGCTTGCTAGCCAGAATCATTGCTTTTACTCAGTACTCTTAGATAGAGTTGTAGGGTTTGTCATCATCCGGAGGTGAGCGGACATAACGTACTTTGTCCCCACCGATCGGGAGTAGTGTGCGACGCATAACGTATCTTGCTTCCCCGGTCACTAAGGTGGATTTAGCTCAGTCGGGAATAAAGTGTGCGCAGACATAACGTATCTTGCTACCCCGCCCGACCAGGCCGGTTGTGGAATTAGCTACCCACTTGGCATGGCCTGTTTGTAGCCCCCGCCACGGTGTAAGCCTACCTTGGCCGGTTCTTAGCTTCGTGTCGGTGGATCAGTTTTGCAGAGAGCGCCGAGGGCCTCGCGCTCGTGATCGATGACACCGCTTCCAAGTTTTAGGCATGCGTACTGGCCCGCGTAGTTTGCCCTTAGGCCCCGCATTTACGCTGGTTGCGAGAAGAGCATGCGGTGTGCGCGTGCACACGCGTTAGATGCCGGATCGGAGAGCTCCTTCCGGGCTAATGTTCGTGAGTACACCATTCCTTCCAGTTTAGAGCCAGACTTCGGGTACTCTCCCGATAGTCCAGATCTATTAGCAAGGGTAAGAGGCCCTTGAGGACATCCTTGGGATCGGTTTTTGAGTGATCAATTTAGGCGAGGAGAAAGACCTCGAGAGATGTCCCGGATTGGTTATGAGAGCCAATCATTAGGCCGGAAGTAGGAGACTTCCGATGACTCCAGATCTTTCTTTGTAAGCTCGTTGAGCTATGATCTGTGTTGGTAGCTGTTTGCTTGCATGCTTTGGTTCTAGATGATTGATTATATCGTATTGTACCCCGGTTGGGGATTCTTACTGAGTAATTCGTTACTCACCCTTACTTATCTTTCAGGTAACCATGGCGCGAGGCAGGATGGCTGGAGGAGGAGCTGTGATCATGGAAACCCGTTGTTCAACTCTGAGATTTATGTTTATGATTTAAATGTTCTCTGAATGCATGTAGTGGGCACGGAGCCCTAGGGTGTTTTCTGAATGTATTTCCGGATTCTAGCATTGTTGTAAATATTGTAAAGCTTGTATGTTTTAAATAAATCTCTGATCAGAGTATGTTTTGGAAATGTATTTGCCTTGAAACAGGTGCTTGGAAACAGGGACAGGTTTCAGGAAATTGTTGTTGATTTTAAATGGATGTTTTATGTTTTAGTTTTTACTTAGAATCCGAACACCATCTTGCAAATTTTCTGTAGATTTTTATGCATGCATTGAGGTAATGGCCTATTTAGAACCCCATTCGGCCGGTCGTTCTGACTTGGTATCGAGCTCGAGTCATAGATTCTGTAGGATCACCTTTGTTGTAGGTCGTTTTTTCCATGATCATCAACACTCAGATACCATCAGTGCACGCTAAGTTTCCTGTTTTAAAGAAAAGGGGTAAGAATTTACAATACTTTTCATCTAGCTTTTATGCCTTGTGTAGAGTTGTGGAGCGGAGACGAGCAGGTTCTGACTTGTTGTTGGTTTGGGCTTAGAGAGCCATCATGCCAACTTTCAGCAAAGATCTTGAGCAGGTTTGTTTAGCAGCTTGTTGAGGTATCCAGATAGATTCGGATGCCCCTGGACATCGTCCCCGTGGGAGGCAGAGCTTAGTCTTCCGTTGGCCATTTGTGGCCCGATTCTTTCGCTTCCCCCTAGAGAGGGGGAGGTGCTTTGTGCGGATCGCCAAATGTTGATCGCACCCGCAGGAGCAGGACGCTTGGCATGTCCGACCGAGGAGTTGGACCGATCGTGTTGATGTTGAGGCCGCGTCCAGGGTCGTTTAGACCCGTTGGCCAGAGTTGGCCCTGGCAGTTGAGTTGCCTAGAGAAGGGGGTAGAGGCTAGCAGCGCCTCAGAGTGAGACTCCTTGAGCAGAGTGTGCTCCAGCCATGAGAGATTGGATGGCAGGTCTTTAGCTATCAGAGAGCGGAGACCCAGGCGCAGTTTGTAGTGCGTATGGAGGAGTCCCGGGCAGAGATAGCCCAGTTGACAGAGTTTGTTTCAAAGATTTCCCCAGGTAGCTCTTGTAGCCCCGGAGGTTCCCGGAGGGCATGTTCAAAGCAGTTTATGCCGATGAGGATGCTTGTGGAGCAGTCCCCGTGTGGACTAGCCTGGGTAGCTCAAGTGTTGATCTTGAGCCTTAGCAGATTGTTTGATTGCCCAGTGAGTAGCTGCAGAGTTGGCAGCCTTTGAGGAGATTGTTGAGGCATCTTTGTGCTCCTGTAAAGTGTTGTTGTTTGCAGCCAGTAAGCCGGAACCCTGTGGTTAAGGGTGCAGTGAGTAGTGTTCCCTTCGGACTGGATCCGTTGGTGTTTTCCTCAAATGTTTGGTAGAGTTGAGCACTCTTCCTTTGGTGAGCTCCTGGAGTGGAGCTAGCTGCTGCTTGTAGAGATCCGGCCAGAGCTTGTTGAGCATCATGAGGAGATGCTAGTGTAGGCTGTGAGCCTTCGGTTTGAAGAGATGCCATAGGCATGGTTTTTGAGTTGAGCCCTCGTATGCCTAGCCAGAGTTGTTGTCACTTGAGGTAGTGATCTTGTTGGCCCCATCTGTAGTATGATGTGGATTTGGTTGTAGTAGCACTTGAGGTGCATTGGTTGGTGTGCCGCTTTGGCTCTAAATCTGGTTGAGGCTTGAGTTTGGCTTGGGCATAGCAGTTGGTTCTATGCCGTTCGGAGTTTAGTGCACTCCTTTAGCCTTGGATCCGTTTATGGCAGTTGCACCTGTTTAGGTCGTGCCAGAGGGCTAGTTCAGTGGTAGTCGATGGACTACAAGCGAAAGGATGCTCGAGAGGAGCCGGAGCCTCTTCCCAGTGTTTCTGGAGGTTGAGTAAGTCAGTAGGTTGCCGGTTGGTAAGTGTTGGTGCGCGTGAGTCTCGCGCTAGTGTTAAGGCCAAGAGTTTTCTTGTGGTTGGTAGTACGGTCAACTACCTTCGAGGGCCTTATCTGAGGAGAGTTGAGCAGCGTAGATGCGAGTTTGGTCCAGCAGAGAGACCCTGAGTTGGATGCCATGAGTGAGTTGGATGCCTTTGAGGCGAGATGAGCTGATGCCTTGCGAGAGGTTTTGGATGCCTTATGGGTAAGCACCCTTGGTAGAGGCATGGTACAAAGTAAGTTTGGTTTGGCATGGTTATGCCTTGGTAAAGCAAGGTTGCCTCAGCTTTTAGCATCGTGTGGAGATGGAACTTTTGGTGTTCCTTCGGTTGGTGCTCAGTTCCTGGAGAAGTTGAACTCCAGGTGGTTGTTGTAAGGCTTTGGTTGAGGTGGTAAGGATACCGTGCTCGTGGTATCAAGTTGTTGCTTAGGCAAGATTTGTTAAGTTGGACCTAAGCTTGGTTGGTGGATCTTCTTGTTGATCGTTGGTTGGAGTTCAGTTGGAAACTGAACAAGAGCGGTGGTAGCTAAGCCGCGTGGTTTCTGATCGTCATGGCTAAGAGAGTTGTTTGGATCCTTTCCTTGGGTAGTCACCTTGTTGAGGTTGATGTTTGAGTAGGAGGACGACGCATTTGGTAGCGTTTCGGGTCCTCTTGGTTCCCAAGGAGTTGGAGTTGGCCTGCATGGTTGAGATGCTGGAGAGAGTTGTGCCTGTTCAGGCAGTTGGTTGTTAGATCGTTTGCCGGCAGTGTGTGTGTCGAGGGTTGTCGAAGAACCCTAGGTTGTGGAGAGCCTCTCTAGAGCTCAGTCAGGCCCAGCTAGTGAGATTCAGTTGGCTAGCTTGAGGCGTGTAGTTTGTAGCCTCGGGTGAGTTGCTAGCAGTCTTGGTAGACTAGCAAGCTAGTGTTTGTTTGGAGTAAAGTCCGGATTGGTTCCGGTGTGGTGGCAAGTTGATGCTTGGTGTTGACCAAGGTGTGGATTGGAATTGCTAGAGTTTTGCTTTGCTCGTGGGACGAATGGTTTGTGCCCTGTTTGTTGTTTTTCTGTTGCAGGATGTTGAGTTGCCCCGTATGGCTTTTGGAGGTTCAGTCTGAGATGGGCCCCTGTTGTTGCCCCGTGAGATTAGATGTTGTTGCTCTAGTGGAGCAAGACAGTGAGCGTATGTGGAGCTCTCTATCCTTTGGTTGTCTGCTTGTAAGAGCCGTTTCCTTCTGGGAGTTGTCAGATTTCTCCCGTAGCCATGAGTTGATGGTAGAGGTGCTAGCTTGAAGGAAAAGTTTGTTGGCTGCTTGGAAGCAGTTGGTTGTCCAGTTAAGCAGATTTTTGGATGGTGTTTTAGAGGCTGCAGTAAAGGTTGTTCTGCCTCTTGTGAGTGTTTGGCCAAGAATTGGTTCTTTTGTTGTTTCGAGAGCTAGTTCGGTTCTAGCTGGAGGGCGTTGCCCTGAGGTCTTGTTCCTAGTCAGTAAGTTTTGGGAGTTGACCCCTCCCTCGGCAGTTGAGCAAGTATTGTTAGTTTCAGATTGGTTGAGTTCTCCTTGAGTGTTGCTTCCTAGAGAGTTGTTTGTCCCCGCAAGGGCGGTGGCCAGCCAGTAAGAGTTGTTTCTGGCAAGTTGTTGGTTCTTTGGGGATTGAAGATTTCCCTTTCCCCCTAGTCTCTGTGGTGGTTGAGTTGCTCCCTGGATGTCAGCCTCGAGTGTTAGCTTCTGAGGTAGTCTTGCGGAATCGTGTGGCTTAGGATCCGTAAGCTTTGAGTTTTTCAGAACCCAAGAGAGTTTTGGTTCTCGAAGAGGGCTAGTGTTGTTGGTCGAGAAGTTCAGTTGGCTGGATCAGTGGAGTTTTCCTGGAGCTGTTTCGTCTTAGGACTTTCGAGGGCGAAAGTCTTAAAAGGAGGGAGTATTGTAATGTGCCAGTTTTCCTATTCCAGCTTTCGAGGTGCCTTCGGGTCAAGATTCATTGTTTGGTTGGGTTTTAGAGCCGCTTGGCCCCTTGGGGGTATTTTGGTCTTTTGGCTCTCCGGCAGGATTTGTGGTTTTCGTGGCTTCGAGGTAGCTCCGCGCTTTGTCGAGGCTTGTTTGTTGGTGGTCATGAGTCCCGTGGTGTTTGGGTTAGTCGGTTGGATGCTCGGTTGTGGTTTGGGCTTTGGCAAAGTGTTGGTTTGTTGTGTGTTTCCTTTGGGATTCGAGCCCTGCCTTTAGTGTTGCTTTGGGAGTTGGATTCAAGTGAGTTTGATTTATTGGAAAAGATTGCTTGGTCGGGTCTCGAAGGAGGAAGCCAGAAATGGGATTTTGAGGTTTTAAAGTGGATAAGGATGGAAAATGGAATTAAAAATCCCATTTTTTCCCTTTTTTCCCATTTTCCTTTTTATTTCTCTTTTTCTTTTCTTTTTTCCCCAAAATGCACTTTCTCTCTCCTTCTCTCTCTCTCCCCCGAGCACCCCCACCTAGCCCACCCCTAGCCATGGCTCGCCCACCCACACCACACGTGGCCTTGGCTCGCCCACGCCAACAACCGAGCCCAGTCGCGTCGCGAGCAGGCTGAGCTCGCCCAGCGCCGCGCGCCCCCGCCTCGCCCGGCCCAGCGTCGCGCGCCCTCGCCAGCGTCGCCCGGCCAGCGCGCCTCGCCACTTTGGTATGCGTGTCGCTTAGTCACAAGCGCCTTTGTGCCGAAGCCGCAAGATGTCGCGTCGCGTCGCCGCTTCGAAGCCACTTTGATCGCGTCCTTGTAGCGCGTCGTCGCGCCCGCTCGCCTTCGCCTCCCTGCTGCTCGCCCGCGCGTTCGCGCGCCCAGCAGCACTCGATGCGCCCAGCGCCTAGCAGCGCGCCCGCGCCCAACAGCAGTGTCAGCGCTTCGAAGCATGAGCAGGCGCCAGCCAGCGCCACACCTGCGCCCAATGCGCTGTCTGCGCCAATTGCCGCTTTAGCCTGTGTCTGCCCGGCTCGTTCGAGTGTCACCGTGCCTCGTGAGTTGCTCCCGAGCCGAGCCCTATTTATTTTAGTGTATTTAGGGCTATTTTATGATTATTGATGTTTTTGCTTGGCTCGTTATAGGTTGCTCGGGTTCGATCGCAGTTATTTTATTGTGTGTTGTTGCCTTCCGACCAGGTAAGGATTTCTTACCGGAGTTGTGTGGGCCTGCGATATTGTCATGATTTTGCCTTGCTTGTTTGCCGATCATTATGAGCATGATAATAATAGAGCGACTTTGATTGATTTCGCTAGCATGTTTGCTTGATATTACATGTTAGTGCCATGCTAGGTTTGTTCTCACAAAGATGCTTGTGATTCCCGCTAAGCTCGTATTATCATGCTAGGTAGTGTGATTGATGTCGGTCTTTGCTTGCTAGCCGTGAATCATTGCTTTTACTATGTACTCTTAGATAGAGTTGTAGGGTTTGTCATCATCCGCAGGTGAGCGGACATAACGTACTTTGTCCCCACCGATCGGGAGTAGTGTGCGACGCATAACGTATCTTGCTTCCCCGGTCACTAAGGTGGATTTAGCTCAGTGTCGGGAATAAAGTGTGCGCAAAGATAACGTATCTTGCTACCCCGCCCGACCAGGCCGGTTGTGGAATTAGCTACCCACTTCGGCATGGCCTGGTTTGTAGCCCCCGCCACGCCACTGTAAGCCTACCTTGGCCGGTTCTTAGCTTCGTGTCGGTGGATCAGCCGCACAGAGAGCGCCGAGGGCCTCGCGCTCGCGTGATCGCGACACCGCTTCCAAGTTTTAGGCATGCGTGCACGCTCGCGTAGTTTGCCCTTAGGCCCCGCATTTACGCCGGTTGCGAGAAGAGCATGCGGTGTGCGTGCACACGCGTTAGATGCCGGATCGGAGAGCCTTCCGGGCTAATGTTCGTGAGTACACCATTCCTTCCGCTTTAGAGCCGACTTCGGTACTCTCCGATAGTCCGGATCTATTAGCAAGGGTAAGAGGCCCTTGAGGACATCCTTGGGATCGGTTTTGAGTGATCAATTTAGCCGAGGAGAAAGACCCTCGAGAGATGTCCCGGATTGGTTATGAGAGCCAATCATTAGGCCGGAAGTAGGAGACTTCCGATGACTCCAGATCTTTCTTTGTAAGCTCGTTGAGCTATGATCTGTGTTGGTAGCTGTTTGCTTGCATGCTTTGGTTCTAGATGATTGATTATATCGTATTGTACCCCGGTTGGGGATTCTTACTGAGTAATTCGTTACTCACCCTTACTTATCTTTCAGGTAACCATGGCGCGAGGCAGGATGGCTGGAGGAGGAGCTGTGATCATGGAAACCCGTTGTTCAACTCTGAGATTTATGTTTATGATTTAAATGTTCTCTGAATGCATGTAGTGGGCACGGAGCCCTAGGGTGTTTTCTGAATGTATTTCCGGATTCTAGCATTGTTGTAAATATTGTAAAGCTTGTATGTTTTAAATAAATCTCTGATCAGAGTATGTTTTGGAAATGTATTTGCCTTGAAACAGGTGCTTGGAAACAGGGACAGGTTTCAGGAAATTGTTGTTGATTTTAAATGGATGTTTTATGTTTTAGTTTTTACTTAGAATCCGAACACCATCTTGCAAATTTTCTGTAGATTTTTATGCATGCATTGAGGTAATGGCCTATTTAGAACCCCATTCGGGTCGGGTCGTTACAAAGGCCCACTGGGCATCACTGAATCTGGAGGTGTAAGGCCCTACGGGCATCCTAGGTGTGTAAGGCCCACTGGGCATCACTGAGTCTGGAGGTGTAAGGCCCTACGGGCATCCTAGGTGTGTAAGGCCCACTGGGCATCACCGAGTCCTAGGTTGTGTAAGGCCCGAAGGGCATCCAAGCGTAGGACCTAGGAGAGACTGTTGATGGAAGCCCTTGAATAGGCTCGCCCTAGAAGTAGCTCATAGCCTAAGCCACCTGCTCGTGCCCTAAGTCTTTGTATGGTTGCCTGTCCGCAAAGCTAAATGAGATGATTTCGTATTGTACCCCGATTGGGGATTCTTACCGAGTAACTTGTTGCTCACCCTTATTTTCTGTGGCTTTCCACCGGGTAACTTGGGACAGAGGTTTGATGGCTAGGAGGAAGCGGCTCGATGATCATGGATAGCCGACTGGGGTCGCACGTTTCTTTAAATGTTTTCCTTAATGATTTAGCATGTAGTGGGACTTGGGTCCCTAGGAAAAAGCACTCAAACTATTTTATGTTCTCGCATCGTTTTCCTTTGAATTGTTTTAAGAAAGTACCGATCAGTCATTTACCTGCTTTTATTTAATTGAAATCATGGTTTTGTTTTAAAAGTGTTTCTCGCAAAGGTTTAAACTTCCGACTCGAATGATGTTTATATTCTTAATCATGCATGCTAAGTATGGACTTTAGGTTAGAGACCGCTTTCTTGGGTCGGGTCCTTACGGTTGGTATCGAGCCCGAGTTATAGGTTACGTAGACTCGACTGCGCTTGTAGGTTGTTTTCCATGATCATCGAGTGCTCGCCACCATCGTATGTCCGTAAGTTTAAAATTAAGGGTTAAGAATTACAATACGGTTGCATCTTGCATGTACATGACTTGTTGTTGTGGAGCAGGGAAGACGAGTTCTCACCCATTGTTGGTTTGGTGTAGATTTTCGGTATGCCGGTCCCTCGTAGAGGGCGGGGAGGCTCGAGGCCGACCACCCAGGCATTAGTATCAATTCGACACCGGGGACCTCGTCCCAAGCCGATCTTGAGGTTAGGCCACCATCGAGGCCCTTCAACCGTGTTGCCCGAGAGGGTGTAGGGGCAAGCGAGTCTCGAGAAGCTGCACCGGAGCTGCTTTTGTGGAGTCTATGAGGGCTCTTGTGGTTGGGTTGCTAGCCACCGGAGAGGGCCGAGCAGAGCTGAAACGCAAGCTTTGTTAGTCGCAGCAGAGGAGGAGTCCCGCGTTCAGATCACGGCAGTGACCGAGTTGGTTCAAAGAGAGGATCAGCAGCGCCACCACCAAGACCGCCAGCTCCGCAGGAACCAATTGTGAATGAGGCCGTTCTGGCAGAAGGTGCTGAGGATCTAGGCAAGTGGCTGAGGGATTTTGTGAAATGGAAGCCGGAGAAGTTTAGCGCCCCTGGGGAACCATTGGTAGCTGCCACGTGGATTGCTGAGTTAGAATATACGTTTATGGTAATGGGGTGTCCTGAGGTGCAGCGAGCTCGATGTGCAGCTCACGTATTAGCTGGTACAGCTAAGTGGTGGTGGGATTCCACCTTAAGTGAGAGACCGGCCGGGTCTCCACCTGCCACCTGGGAATTCTTCAAGGCTGAGTTCAAGGCAAAATTTATCAGCGAAGAAGCCCAAGAAAAGATGATTGAGCTATTCTCAAACCTTAAGCAGGGGTCTGACTCGATCGAGGTGTACGAGAAGAAGTTCTCAGAGTACGGATACTTCGCGCCACAGTTGATTTCTACCCCGGAACTGAAGATCAGGAAGTTTATTGCGGGTTTGAGACAGGGAGTGTCTCAGGATGTTAGGGCACAGGCCCCAGAAACTTTTGCCAAGACAGTACAGTTGGCAACGATTTATGATGGGAAGTATCCTCCGGAGCAGGTTGTTAGTACCGTAGTGTCTAAGGCCCCAGTGTACTCGGGCCAGAAGCGCAAGTTTGACTCAGGGAGCAATGTCCGGGGGGGCGGTCAGCGCTCCCAGGGTTCTTATCATGGCAGAGACCAGTACCGAGACCGTAACCGTGATCAGCCTCGCCAACGTATGTAGGGAGGCCGCCACCGTATTGTAGATCCTGCGGGAAGCAGCATTGGGGACCCTATGGTGGTAACCCTAGAGCTTGTTTCAACTGTGGAAAGGAAGGGCATCGGGCCCAGACTTTGCACTCGCACTCGAGCGGTGGTGGCACACCACTTCAAAAGAAATAGGAAGAGTATATGCTACGACTCGCCAGGAGGCTGAGAGAGCCGGACCCGCAGTGGCAGGTACGCTCCTAGTTCTTGATCACCTCGCCTTTGTGTTGTTTGATTCGGGTTCCACCCATTCGTTTGTTTCTGCTGTTTTTGCTGAGCTTGCTTGCATGAATTTAGAGCCTCTAGGTTTTGAGTTGTCTGTCGCTACTCCCTCGGGAACTAGTATGCTGGCTAGCTGAGAAAGGTAGGGACGGTCGGATACAGGTATCCGACCAGACTCTGCAGGTTACCCTCATTGTGTTAGCTATGAGCGGTTTTGATGTGATCCTCGGCATGGATTGGTTAGCTGATAACCACGCTATGATTGACTGTCGTTGTAAGGAGGTGGTGTTCAGGCCGCCAGGTAGGCCTACCTTTAAATTTCGGGGCACCCAGAGTGGGGTGTGTCCGCCGGTGATTTCGGCAGTTAAAGCTCACCGTTTGTTAGCTCGAGGAGCTTGGGGTTTCTTAGCTAAGTTGACTGGGGAGAACCGTGACCCACTATCTGTCGAGCAGGTGCCCATAGTGCAAGAGTTTGCAGATGTTTTTCCCGAAGAGTTGCCTGGCCTGCCGCCGAAGAGGGAGGTGGACTTCTCAATAGAGCTTGAGCCGGGGACTCGCCCTATCTCGAAAGCTCCTTATCGCATGGCGCCAGCAGAGCTGAAAGAGTTAAAAGAACAGCTGCGGGAGATGCTTGACAGAGGATTTATTAGGCCGAGCGTGTCCTCGTGGGGAGCACCCGTGCTGTTTGTTAAGAAAAAGGATGGCTCGATGCGTCTATGCATCGATTACAGGGAACTGAACAAGGTAACCATTAAGAACAAGTACCCGCTGCCTCGTATCGATGACCTGTTTGACCGCCTTCGTGGAGCTTGTGTGTTTTCAAGATTGACTTGAGGTCGGGCTACCACCAGCTTGAGGATTCGGGATGCGAGATATTCCCAAGACAGCGTTCAGGTCAAGGTATGGGCATTATGAGTTCGTAGTCATGTCTTTCGGACTGACGAACGCCCCAGCTGCATTCATGGACATGATGGACAGAGTGTTCAAGGCATTCTTGGACCGCTTTGTCATCGTGTTCATAGATGACATTCTTGTGTACTCTAAGTCTAAGGAGGACCATGCCTCGCACCTAAGGCAGATTTTGGCAGCATTGCGCGAGAACAAGCTCTATGCGAAGTTCTCAAAGTGTGACTTTTGGCTCGAGGAGGTAGCATTTCTGGGACACGTTGTGTCTAAGGAGGATGGCATGGACCCTTCGGCAGGTAGAGGCCGTTAGTTCGTGGGCCAGACCGACGACTGTGTCGGAGATTCGTAGCTTCCTGGGTCTGGCCGGATATTACCGATGCTTCGTTCAAAATTTTTCCGCTATAGCCGCCCCGCTTACTCGATTGACGAGGAAGGGTGTTGATTTTGTTTGGGATAGGAAGTGCGATGAGAGTTTTGCTAAGCTAAAGAGCAGTTTGACGTCTGCCCCGGTGTTGGCGGTTCGGAGGGAATCGGGGTTTCGTGGTGTCTGATGATGCCAAAGCAAGTTTGGTTTGGGATGCGTTACGATGCAACACGGTAAGGTGATAGCGTGCGCTTCGTGCGATTGAAACCGCACGAGCGTAATTACCCGACTCATGATATGGAGTTGGCGCTGGTCGCCTTTGCACTTAAGATTTGGAGGCACTACTTGTATGGGGAGAAGATTCAGATTTTCTCGGATCACCAAAGCCTCAAGTATTTCTTCACTCAGAAGGACCTGAACATGAGGCAGAGGAGGTGGTTGGAGCTCGTGAAGGATTATGACTGTGAGATCTTGTATCACCCTGGAAAAGCAAATGTTGTGGCTGATGCACTAAGTAGAAAGGCCTCGCATCTGGCAACATTGGCAAACCCCAAGAGTATCATCAGGAAGGATCTCGAGAGGGCGGAAATAGCAGTGTTGTTAGGGGATGTTTGTAGTTCAGTTGACCATCCAGCCTTCGATAAGGCAAAGGATTATCGACAACAAATGAAAGATCCTAAGTTAAAAGTTTGTATGAGAGGGTTCAGGTGATGGTGACTTCGACTTTGTGATACTTGCAGATGGGGTCCGAGATATAAAGGTCGGTTTGTGTGTTCCAAATTAGATGCTGCGGTGTTCGCACAGAGTTATTGACCGAGGCTCACACTCTCGCCTTTTCTTGGCACCTGTGGGGTAACAAGATGTACCAAGATCTTAAATGACTTTTTGGTGGATGGGGATGAAGAGGAGATTGCCCAGTTCGTTAGTCGGTGTCTCACCACAGCAGTGAAGGCGCCCAGCAGAAGCCAGCGGTTTGTTGCAACCGCTCGGGGTGCCACAGTGGAAGTGGGAGGAGATCACCATGGATTTTATCTCGGGTTTGCCCAGGACTCCTAGAGGATATGCACAGATTTGGGTGGTCGTTGATAGGTTGACTAAGTGTGCCCATTTCATTCCGGGCAGGATAAACTACACCGTGGAGCAGTGGGCACAACTGTTCCTTGAGCAGATAGTGAGGTACCACGGAGTGCCAGTTAAAATTATCTCCGACCGAGATTCCCGTTTTACATCACGGTTTTGGAACGTCCTTCAGGCAGGTTTGGGCACAGAGTGCAGCTACAGCACAGCCTTCCACCCACAGACCGATGGCCAGACTGAGCGGGTAAATCAGATCTTAGAGGATATGTTGCGAGCCTGCGTGTTGGATTTCCACAGGCGCTTGGGACCAAGATTTGTACTTGATGGAGTTTGCCTACAACAACAGTTTCCAGTCGACCATTCAGATGGCACCGTTTGAGGCGTTGTATGGTAAGCGCTGCAGATCCCCGGCCTTCTGGGAAGAGGTTGGTGACCGGCAGGTGTTAGGCCCGGAGTTGCTTCAGCTGACCAATGAGGCTGTCCAGAAAATCAGAGCTCGTATGCTGACCGCCCAAAGCAGGCAGAAGAGCTACGCCGATGTTAGGCGTAGGGAGCTGGAGTTTGAGGTTGGCGGCATGTTTTCCTCAAGGTAGCTCCGATCACGAGGGGTCCCGAGGTTCGGTAAAGAGAGGGAAATCGAGCCCTGTGTTTGTTGGACCTTTCGAGGTCCTTGAGAGGATTGGGGTTGTGGCCTATCGGTTAGCATTGCCGCAGATCCTTGGCTGCAGATGCATAGTGTGTTCCACGTTTCGATGCTCCGCCAAATATGTGGCGAGATCCTTCATACGTCATAGATTTTGAGCCTTTACAGTTGAACCATGACCTGAGCTTTGAGGAGAAACCCATAAGGATCCTGGCATTTGAGAAAAAGGTTTTGAGGAACCGGGCCATTGACCTAGTGAAAGTGCAATGGCGGAATCAGGGAGTTGAGGAAGCTACTTGGGAGTTGGAAGGGGAGATGAGGAGGAGTTACCCAGAGTTGTTTTAGGAGCAGCGACTTCCGGGGACGGAAGTCTTCTAAGGAGGGAGTATTGTAACAGCCCAGTTTTCGGCTAAATGTAAAATAAGGTTTCCTTTTATATTTTTAGTTTGGGAGGAGCTGTTGAAAGGACTCGAACCCTTGGCCTAAAAAGGGGTTTGGAAGCTTGGGTTTAAATAAGGAAAATAAACGCGTCGTAGGGGCTCGAAGGAGTCTTGGGAAGGTCATATGAGATTCCCAAGTCTATTTAAGTTAAGGAAGGGAATTGTATTTAAGGAAAAAGGAAAGAGAAAATAAGGACAAAAAAAAAGAAAGAACCCAAAACCCTAGACTTCTCCTTCACCCTCGCCCAAGCCGCCCCACACCGCCGCCGTGCCTCGCCCACGCCGCCTCCCAACGCCTGCGCTGCCGCCCCACGCCATCGCACGCCTGCGACCATCGCCGCACCGCACCGAGCCACCGCCATCCCGCACCGCGTCGGCGAGCAGCCAGCGCCACCGCCGCGCAACGGCCAGCCTCCACTCCGCACCAGGTCGCCCAGCGCACCGGCAGTGTAGCCGCCTCCGCGCCCGCACGACACCACCCCGCCACTGCGCGCCCGCGACGCCTGCAGACCGCGATCGCTCCCGTCTGCGTGCCGTGCCGCTAGTCCGCGTCCGCCGCCCACTAACGCGCTGCGCTGCGCTCTCCCACGCGCGCAGCCAGTGCAGCGCTCGTCCCACCGCGCGCGGCCAGCGCCAGCGCTGTCCTCCTGCCGCGCCAGCCTTGCAGCCAGAATACCGATAGCGCGCCCAGTCACGGCGCGCCAGCGCCCTGCGCCTAGCGGCGCCTAGCATACTGCCCTTGTTTGCTTGCTGCCGAGACGCGCGCTTTCTCGCTGGTAAATTCCCGAACCTCCACCCTTTGGACTTCCCGATTTTAGATGTTTGTTATTAATTAGGATGTTTTATTACTTGTTTAGGTTGCTCGAGTTCGCTAAAAAGCTCGAGGGTCGTTATTTGATTCGGGATAATTAACCTCCACTTATTTCCGTGTAAGGATTCTTACCCGGGTTGTGTGGACCCAGCGAATAGTTGATAGCACGCTGATTCATCAGAATTATATGAGTTTCTAGTGATAGGTTTCATGTTTTCTTTTGATTCATGTTCGCGACATGTTTACATCCCGTTAGTTCCATGTTAGGCTTTCCTATCTTGATAGAGCCATGCTGCCTATTGTATCTGCTAGATCCAAGTTCTGATTAGATGTGTGATGTATAGTATAGAGGGTCGTAGAGGTAACTAGTTTGGGGTCCCGCTCGGGCAAGACCCGATGGACATCTGGAGGTGTAAGGCCCTACGGGCATCCTAGGTGTGTAAGGCCCACTGGGCATCACTGAGTCTGGAGGTGTAAGGCCCTACGGGCATCCTAGGTGTGTAAGGCCCACTGGGCATCACTGAGTCTGGAGGTGTAAGACCCTACGGGCATCCTAGGTGTGTAAGGCCCACTGGGCATCACTGAATCTGGAGGTGTAAGGCCCTACGGGCATCCTAGGTGTGTAAGGCCCACTGGGCATCACTGAGTCTGGAGGTGTAAGGCCCTACGGGCATCCTAGGTATGTAAGGCCCACTGGGCATCACCGAGTCCTAGGTTGTGTAAGGCCCGAAGGGCATCCAAGCGTAGGACCTAGGAGAGACTGTTGATGGAAGCCCTTGAATAGGCTCGCCCTAGAAGTAGCTCATAGCCTAAGCCAGCCGTTCGTGCCCTAAGTCTTTGTATGGTTGCCTGTCCGTGTGCTAAATGAGATGATTTCGTATTGTACCCCGATTGGGGATTCTTACTGAGTAACTTGTTGCTCACCCTTATTTTCTGTGGCTTTCCACCAGGTAACTTGGGACAGAGGCTGGATGGCTAGGAGGAAGCGGCTCGATGATCATGGATAGCTGACTCTGGGTCGCACGTTTCTTTAAATGTTTTCCTTAATGATTTAGCATGTAGTGGGACTTGGGTCCCTAGGAAAAAGCACTCAAACTATTTTATGTTCTCGTACCGTTTTCCTTTGAATTGTTTTAAGAAAGTACTGATCAGTCATTTACCTGTTTTATTTAATTGAAATCATGGTTTTGTTTTAAAAGTGTTTACTGCAAAGGTTTAAACTTCCGACTCTGAATGATGTTTATATTCTTAATCATGCATGCTAAGTATGGACTTTAGGTTAGAGACCGTTTCTTGGGTCGGGTCCTTACAGCTTTCCCCGCTTACTAAACCTCAGAACCCCACGCATCGGTGCTACCTTAAGGAAAACATGCTGACCCACCTCAAACTTTAAATCTCTACGCCTGATATCGACGTAGCTTTTCTGCCTACTCTGAGCGGTCAACATACGAGCCTTGATCTTCTGAACTACAGCATTGGTCAACTAGAGCATCTCGGAACCCAAAACCCGTCTATCCCTAACCTCTTCCTAGAAGACTGGAGATCTGCAACGCTTATCATACAATGCCTCAAACGGTGCCATCTGAATGATCGAATGATAACTGTTGTTGTAGGCAAACTCCATCAAATACAAGTACTGGTTCCAACTGCCAGAAAAATCCAACACACAGGCTCTCAACATATCCTCTAGGACCTGATTCATCCGCTCAGTCTGACCATCGGTCTGCGGATGAAAAGTTGTACAGTAGTTGCACTCAGTACCCAATCCTGCCTCAAGGGCTCTCCAAAAACGAAGTGTGCACACTTGGTCAATCTGTCAACGATCACCCAAATCTGTGTATAACCTCTCAGAGTCTTGGGCAAACCCGAAATAAAGTCCATGGTAAATTCTTCCCATTTCCACTATGGTTCACTGATCGGCTGCAACAAACTTGCTGGTTTCTACCTAGGTGCCTTCACTTGCTGACAAGTGAGACACCGACTAACAATCTGGGTGTAAGGACCCGACCCGAAAAGGGTCCTAAACCTAGGTCTTAAACCTCTTATGCATGTAAGAAAACCTGGAATCATGAATGCAAAATTATAGAAACTTTTAAACAATCAAATATTCAGTGAAATTTCATTTATTTGGACCTGTCCCTGTTTCCAAGCACCTGTCAAAAGTTTTACCAAATCCAACCCTAGCCAGAGTTTCGTTTATTTGCAATTGAAAACACCCAAAACAAATTTAACAGGAAGAAACCGAAGCAGATAGTTTAATGTTTAGAAATACAGCAAAGTCCATCTAAGGGCTCCGTGCCCTGTCTACATGCAAAAGAATAAAGAACAGACTCAAGAAGACTCAGAGTACTCTGTCCATGATCATGCAGCAGCATCCCCCTAGCCATCTAGTCTCGGTCCCAAGTTACCTGGTGGAAAACTATAGAAAAGTAAGGGTGAGCAACGAGTCGCTCAGTAAGAATCCCCAACTGGGGTACAATACGAAAACAAATCATCTAGCACACAGATACATGCAATCAATCACGAGCACAGAGAAAATAACTTGGTCCACTCTAACCGTCATGCCTAGAACTTGCCTATTCAAGGACTTATCGAGTTGCCATTCGGGACTTACAAATACAACCTAAATTTGGCTTAACACATGGATGCCCATCGAGGTCTTATACCAGCTAGAACACATGGATGCCCATCGGGGTCTTACACATGTAGGATGCCCATCGGGGTCTTATACCTGGTGATGCCCATCGGGGACTTACTCACTTTAGAGCGCGATGATGCCCTATAGGGTCTTACTCAAGCGACATTCAAGGTTGCCCGTCGGGGACTTACACCAGCTTAAGCTCGAGGATGCCCATCGTGGTCTTACACCTACTCAATACACGGAAGCCCATCGGGGACTTATACCTGCTTAAGCACAAGGATGCCCATCGGGGACTTACTTCTACTAGGTTCACAAGCTTCCTTACAGGGTCTTAAGCTCCCTAGCTGCGCTATGATGCCCATCGGGGACTTACACATACCACAACAGTGTGACGCCCATCGAGGACTTACACACACTGACAATGCGTTGGTGCTCATCGGGGTCTTACCCAAGCGGGACCTGCACTAACAACTCCAAATAGTCTCCTAGGTATAGTAATACAAGCTATCAGTTCGACCAGGCAGAAATCAATGACAACACGATCCTAGCATGGCTCTACAGATCATGAATCAGAAACATGGATATGCCAGAGTAAGAAAATCCCTAGCATGGAGCTAACATGAACAAGACAACAAACATGCCAGCAAGTCAGAAACAAGAATCCTATCCACTAGAATGCTCATAAACAATCACAAGATATCAACGTGCTATTAAAGTAATCGCAGGGTCCACACAACCCCGGTAAGAAATCCTTACTTGAAAGCAGTGGAAGACAAAAACTCGAA
The DNA here is from genome assembly GCA_036507275.1 of Sicyos edulis. Taxonomy (NCBI): domain Eukaryota; kingdom Viridiplantae; phylum Streptophyta; class Magnoliopsida; order Cucurbitales; family Cucurbitaceae; genus Sicyos; species Sicyos edulis. The sequence goes on from CM071854.1 coordinate 16,320,806, forward strand.
TAGTGCCCTCGGGCTGCAGGAAAAATAGAGACAACCTAGCAGCAATAGTAAAACATCACAAATCTGACCCTAGGCACTCGAATCGACCAAACGATAAACAAGACTAAAAAATTATGGTCGTTACCCAAAACTGAGAAGAATAGCCTCAGCACCAAGATTCGGCGACGGCGAAGGTACTACTGTTCTCGGTGGATCGGGCGAAGGTGAAGGCAAAGGTGCTGCTGCTCTCGACGGCTCGGGCGAAGGCGAAGACGAAGGCGGAGGCAAAGACGAAGGTGGAGGCGAAGACGAAGGCGAAGGTGCGGTACGGTTCGACGGGGGGCTTGTGAGGCAGAGCGGGTTGTTGCGGCGAAGCGTCTCGTGGGCGAGGAGGTGCGCTGGGCGAGGGCAGAAGTGTAACGGCCCAGGTTTTCATCCCAGTCTTCCAGGTACGCCCTAGGGGTAAATTGGTAATTTGGTCGGGCCGTCAGGGCCGTTTGTGTCTTTTCCAGTTACTAAAACTATTGGTTGGATTTATGTAGGTTTTTGGAAGGATTTGTTGTTTGCTTTGAGCAAGGTTTGATGCAAAAGTAAAAATAAAGGAAATTGAGCTGCAGCTGGGGTTTGAACCCGGGTCTCCTGGGAAGCTTGTGGAGATGTGTGCCATTGAGCCATTAGGTGCTCTTGTTGCTCTTCCTGCATCATTTTATGGTTAGCCTTGGATTTTGGAGTTTTGGTGCATTTGGTTAAATGAAATAGAAATTAGGTTTATTCCATCTTCTTCTCCAAATCTCCTCTTGGCCGCACAAGCTCTCCCTCTCCATAGCCCTTGCCGATTCTTCATCCTTGCAGCTCCCTTGGATCGTTCATCATCATTCCGGGTAGGTATCGATCTTCCTCTTCTTCTTCTCATCCGTTTGGTGTGCTTTTGGCCAAGTGAAAAGAGGTGTGTTGTGTGTGTTTGTGTTGATTGCAGCCAGCCGAGAGAAGCCCAGCCAGCAGCCATCGTCGCACGTCCAGCCGGCCAGATCGCACGCCGGATCGCGCCAAAGCAGCGGCCGACAGACAGACGCCCCGCCGCGTCGCACGGACGCCCAGCCGCACTCGCACGCCCAGACCGGTCTGTTGAGCGGCCCTCGCCGCGACGCCATCGCTCACCAGTCGCCCAGATCAGCCGAAGCGGCCTGCCGCCACGCCATCGCTCTCGGATCGTGCGGTCGCGATCGCGCGCAGAGCGCCGACGCCGGCGCCGCGCGCGTCGGCCCAGCGTCCGCGTCGCGCCATTGCCGCGACGCCAAACGCGCGCCGCCGAAGCTGCTCGCCAAGACGCCCAGACGCTCGCCCGCGCGCGCGCGTCCCTGCCGTGAATCCGTGCCGCGTGCGGTGCGGCACGCGCCTGCGCCCACCCTGCCAGCGTGCGGCTTGCTCATAGCTCCAAGCTCGTGTCGCCGTGCCGCATGAGTTCCCCGAGCCGAGCTTGCTGTTCTATTGTTTTTAGACTTTTTAGGCATTGACTATTATTGGTTTGTTAGGTTCCCGCTCGCTAGCTCGGGATTGTTCCGCAGCTTAGGATTTGTGTGTAGAAGCCTTCCGACCAAGGTAAGGATTTCTTACCGGAGTTGTGTGGACCCTGCGATGTTCTATGTGATTGTTGTTTGTATGTTTGTTTGTGATTATCAGCATGTATAGTTTAGGTGCTCTGTTGCAATTCTCGACTAGCATGACTTCGTATGTTGTTCTCTCATGTTAGTCCATGCTAGGTTGTTTCGTTCTGGCATGCTCATATCTGTTCTTGCTTCATAGTACCATGCTAGGTTCGTTGTATCTGTTGAGCACGTTTTGGATTGCATTGGATTGTATGTTATTGATATGATAGGTTAGAGTGTAGGTAGGTAGCATCATCCGGGCCTGATGCATAAAGTATCTTGCATCCATGGCAGGGACGTCGAGACAGTTCTCCGTCCCTGGACCCCGTTAGGGTTTAGCTAACCCGACCGGTAGGCCCTGCAATCTTGGGTGAGGGTGGCGGTCGTTAAATGCCCCAACGGTCGGGATGATGACTTGGCATTGCCTCGTCCCACGACGATCGGCACGTCCTCGGCGTGTTCGGCCGTAGCCCTTGATTGCCACTGTTAGGGCAAGGACCGCTTCTGGTGTAAGCCTACCACGACCGGTTCCTTAGCCTCGAAAGTGCGGTGGTTCAGGTGACATAGTTCACGTGTCCGTGTCTCACACCCTATGTCGTCGTGACACCGATCCGTAGATTTAGTTAGGCGTGGTGGATCGGACATGGGCAACTTGCCACTAGACCCGGCACCCCCATAGTTCGCAGAGCACGCGGTGCATGCTTACGCTCATTACTGGCGCCCGACCAAAGAGCTCCTCGGGATCTTGAGCTAGTGTACCTTTCGTATCGACAGTAGACAGGCTGAGGCCGAGACTTGGTTCTCGTATAGGGCGTATTGTGTGGTGTGGATTATTCCGGACTAAGACCCTGAGTTGGCATCCGAGGTCCAAGTGTGGACTTAAGCTATGTGCTCTATTCTGTGTTTATATTCATAGCTTGCATACACTCATCTAGATGACCATGTGCATCGTATTGTACCCCGGTTGGGGATTCTTACTGAGTAATTCGTTACTCACCCTTACTTATCTTTCAGGTAACCATGGCGCGAGGCAGGATGGCTGAAGGAGGAGCTATGATCATGGGAACTTGCTGTCGTCTCTGACTTTTTATTTCTATGACTCTTGTCTTTCATTTTCCCCTGAATGCATGTAGCCGGGCACGGAGCCCTAGGATGTTTTCTGAATGATTTTGTGGATTCCCGCTTTATTGAATTTGAGGATGTTTCAAATGTTTTAATAAATCTCTGATCAGAGTGTACGTTTTGGAAATGTATTTGCCTTGAAACAGGTGCTTGGAGACAGGGACAGGTTTCAGCAAACTATATTGATTTCTGATTGAACCTTGATTGTTTTGTTTTAATTGGGAATCTGAAAACTTATTTGCATATTATCCTTTCCTTTGAATGCATGCATTGGGGTAAAGGCCTATTTAGAGCCCTTTTTTTGGGTCGGGTCTTTACAGTTGGTATCAGAGCTCAGAGTCATAGACTTTGTAGACTGACCTTTTGTTGTAGGTCGTCTTTCCCATGATCACCGGCACTCCGACAGTCATCAGGTACGCCTAAGTTTTCTGTTTTAGAAAAGGGTTAAGAATTTACAATACCTTTCATCTAGTGTATGCCTTGTTTTGTGTTGTGGAGCGGAGACGAGCAGGTTCTGACTTGTCGTTGGTTTGGGTTTAGAGCGCCATCATGCCAACTTCCCGCAGTGTAAGGAGTATGTTTGCAGCTTGTCAGGGTATCCAGATAGATTCAGATACCGCTGGGACATCGTTCCAGATGGAGACAGAGGTTAGACTCCCGTAGGCCACGTGTGGCCCAGCTGTTAATTCCCCTAGTGAGAGGGTGGAGGTGTTTTTCCCTGGAGTACCACACCAGGAGAGGAGTTAGCTTTGGCTTTTGCTTATGATGATGTTTGTAGAGCAGGTCCTAGTGTGGACTAGTCTGGGTAGTTCAGGTGTGTAACTTGAACCTTAGCAGATTGTTTGATTGCCCAGAGAGTAGCTGCAGAGTTAGTGGCCTTCGTGGAGGAGGTAGAGACATCTTTGTTCTCTTATAAGTGTTGTTGTTTGCAGCCAGTAAGTCGGAACCCTATAGTTAAGGGTGCAGCGAGCAGTGTTCCCATCAGACTTGATCTGTTGGTGGTTCCTCAGTTGTTTAGTAGAGTTGAGCACTCTTCTTTTGGAGAGCCCTAGAGTAGGGCTAGCTGCTGCATGTTGAGAGAGCCGGCTAGAGTTTTGTTGAGCATCATGTAGAGATGCAAGAGTGGGCCGTGAGTCTTCGGTTTGATGAAATGCCTTAGGCATGGTTGTTTGAGTTGAGCTCTCGTATGCCTCGTCATAGTTTTTGTCACTTGAGGTTGTGACCTTGCTGGCCCCATTTGTAGTAAGGTGTGGATTTGGTATAGTGGCACTTGAGGTGCAATGGTTGGTGTGCCGCTTTGGCTCTACGTCTGGTTCAGGCTTGAGTTTGGCATGGGTATAGCAGATGGTTCTATGACCGTTCGGAGTTCAGCGCACTCCTTTAGCCTTTGGATCCGTTTGTGGCAGTTGCACCTGTTTAGGTCGTGCAAGAGGGCTAGTTCAGTGGTAGTCGAAGGACTACAAGTGAAAGGATGTTCGAGAAGAGCTGGAGCCTCTTCCCAGTGTTACTGGGGATTGAGTAAGTCAAAGAGTTGACGGTTGGTAAGTGTTAGTGCGTGTGAGTCTCACGCTAGGGCTGAGGCCAAGAGATCTTTGTGGTTGGTAGTGCGGTCCACTACCTTCGGGTGCCTAAACCTGAGTTGAGTGAGCATTGTAGATGCGAGTTCGGTCCAGCAGGGGAACCATGAGTTGGATGCCCGTGAGATGAGTTGGATGCTCATGAGATGAGTTGGATGCCCGTGAGATGAGTTGGATGCTCTCGAGATGAGTTGGATGCTTATGAGATGAGTTGGATGCCTATGAGATGAGTAGGACGCCTTATGTGTAAGCGCACTTGGTAGAGTCTTGGTATAAAGTAAGTTCGGTTTGGCATCGTTATGTTTTAGCAGAGCAAGGTTGCCACTGCTTCGAGTATCGTGTGGAGATGGAACTTTTGGTGTTCCTTTGGTTGATTGTATCTCTGCTCAAGTTAGTGTTGCCTTTTGGAAAGCACCTGTTAGTCTTGGAACTCAAAGGAAGGTTGAGAGTTGTGCACACAAGTGTGTTTCGTGTAGTTCGTTCTGGTGGCGAGAGTTCCAGAACCATGTAGGGTTTGCATTGGAGAACTGGTGCTCAGTTCTTGGAGAAGTTGGACTCCAGGTGGATGTTGTAAGGCTTTAGTTGAGGTTGTAAGGATACCGTGCTCGTAGTTGGGTTGTTGCCTAGGCAAGTTTGTTAAGTTGAACCTAAGCTTGGTTGGTGGAACCTCTTGTGTTCATGGTTGGTGTTCAGATGGTGCTGAACGAATGGTGGATGTAGTGAAGCCGCGTAGTTCCTGACCGTAGTTGCTAAGGGTGTTGCTCGGAATCCTTACCCTAGGTGGAAGCTACATTGTGGCCGATGCTTTGAGTAGGAGGATGACACATTCTGAAGCGTTTCTGGTCTTTTTGGATTCTAGGTTTGGAGCAGGCCAGCGTGGTTGTGATGCTGGGAAAAGGAGTTGTTTGTTCAGGTAGTTGGTTGTTAGACCGTTTGACGACAGTGTGTGTCGAGGGTTGCCGAAGAGCCCTAGTTGTGGAGAGCCTCACCAGAGCTCAGTCAAGCCCAGGTAGTGAGTTTCAGTTGGCAAGCCGGAGTCGAGTAGGTTGTAGACCTCGGGTGAGTTGCTGGCAGATTTGGTAGGCTAGCAAGCTGGAGTTTGTTTGGAGTAGAGTCCGGATTGGTTCCGGGTGGTGGCAAGTTGGTGCTTGGTGTTGACCAAGGTGTGGTTTTTGAGTTGCTAGAAGTTAGCCTTGTTCGTGGGTAAGTGGTTTGCCCTGTAGGATGCCTCTCCTGTTCCCAGAGTTTGAGAGTGCCCTTATTTGTTGTTTGGGGGTGAGTCCTCTCTGCAGTGGTTGGCGGTCCAGTCTGTGGTGGACCCCTTGTTGTTGCCTCTCTCGGGAGAGTTGGATGTTGTGCTTAGCCGAGCAAGACAGTGTGGCGGCCGTGTGAAGCTCTCTGTCCTTCGATGTCTGCGCTGTAAGGACCTGTTTCTCCTTGGGAGTTGTCGGGTTATTCCTTGGTCTTGGAATTGGTAATAGTGGTGCTAGTAGGAGGAAAAGTTTGTTGGTCGCTTGGAGAGCGCGCTTGTTTGTCTAGCTAAGCGGACTCGTGAGTGGTGTTCTGGAAGTTGCGTAAGGGTTGTTCTCGCCTCCTATGAGTGTTTGGCCTAGTTGGTTAAGGTTTTGAGTGTTGGCTTGGAAGTCACATTGCACCTTTGTAGTTGAAGGCCCCTTTGTTTCAGTTGTGGATGAGGTTGCACCTTTGTGGCTGGATTAGGGTCTGGACTTATTGAGGGATCCTTGCTGGCTAGTGTAGCTTGCACTCTGCCAGCCATTGTTGGTATTCTTGTTCTTGGTAGTTGGTGTTGACCAGGTAGTGGAGTTCCGTTTATGAAGTTTCGGTGGGAAGGTGCATTAAGCCTAAACTTGAGGGTTAAGCCTGTATGTGTTATCGTTTGGACTTGTGAGATGTGTTTCATATTTGAGGCGAGCTTTGTTCCGTTGTTTGCATGGAGGTAAGTTTAGTGGATGGAGCCCTCTGGGGCCGGTTGTTTGGAGGTTGTCTTGCCCACTAGTGATTTGAGTCGAGCTAGAGATGAGTGGTTTGGCATAGCTATGCAGTTGTAGTTGTTTGAGCTTCCTAGTTCGTAGCACTCAAGTTGTTGGATTGTAAGTTTCCGTGTGGGAGCTGTCAGCTAGTTGAGGTTGTTGTGTGAGTTTGGATTTTTGGAGTATTGACTTCAGTAGCTAGAGCTCGCACCTCGGTTGGTGTGCAGATGCCATTTCTATGGAGTAGAGGCATGTCAGTTTCAGGTTGGAGATGTTGCCATTAGGGTGTGGCAACAAAGGTTTGTTCTAGGCAGATGGCTAGGGGCATCCACGCATCTCGCTTATAAGTGAGTAGGTCCCCGATGGGCATCCACGTGTTCTAGATGGAGTAAGACCCCGACGGTCATCCAAAGTGTAAACCGAATGTAGGTTGCGATAGTAAGTCATTGAATAGGCAAGTTCTAAAGTGGCAGTTAGCCAGAGCCAGGTTGTTCCTTCTGAGCTCGTATTTGGTTGCATGTATCTATGTGCTAGATGATTGGTTCTTCGTATTGTACCCTGGTTGGGGATTCTTACTGAGCGACTCGTTGCTTACCCTTATTTTTCTGTGGTTTTCCACCAGGTAACTTGGGACCGAGACTAGATGGCTAGGAGGATTCTGCTGGATGATCGTGGACAGAGTACTCTGAGTCGTGTCGCATTTTTATTTAATTCTTTTGCATGTAGACAGGGCATGGAGCCCTTAGGTGGACTTGTTGTGTTTATAAACATTGAGTTATTTGCTTCGGTTTCTTTTGTTAAACTTGTTTGGATGTTTTCTTTTGCAAATAAACGATACTCTAGCCAGGGTTGGTTTTTCGTAAAAATTTTGACAGGTGCTTGGAAACAGGGACAGGTCCAATTAATAAAATTTCTCTAAACAATTTTATGTTATAAAGTTTTCTTTTTTATTTCCGCATTCATGTTTTCGGGTTTACTTACATGCATAAGAGTTTAAAGGCCTAGGTTTAGGACCCTATTCAGGTTGGGTCTTTACAAAAACACGCCCGAGGATTACCCTCACAGGGACCCCTGCCCTGCTGGCGAGGCTGATCACGGTTCCAGTTTCTATGCTGGTCTTTCCCCTGATAGAAACCCTGGCGGCGCTAACCGCTAGCTCGATTATCGCTTCCCGAGTTCAAACATTCTTTTCTGGCCTAAATATACTGGGTCCTTCTACACAGGAGCACTAACAACCTGCTCTGGAGGGTACTTCCCATCATAAATCGTTGCCAGCTGTACAACCTTGGCAAACATCTCTAGGCTTGTGCCCTAACATCTTGAGACACTCCCTGTCTCAAACCAGCGATAAACTTCTTGATTTTCAGCTCAGGAGTAGCGATCAGCTGAGGAGAGAAATATCTGTACTTTGAAAATTTTCTCTCATAAACCTCGATCGTATCTGATCCATGCTTTAAATTATAAAATAGCTCAATCATCTTCTCTTGGGCTTCCTCACTGATAAACTTTGCCTTGAACTCGGCCTTGAAGAAATCCCAGGTGGCAAGTGGAGACCTAGCCGGTCTCTCACTCAAAATGGATTCCCACCACCATCTAGCTGTACCAGCTAAAACATGAGTTGCACAACGGGCTCGCTGCACCTCAGGACATGCCATCACCATGAAGGTGTACTCCAGCTCAGCAATCCACCTGGCTGCTAATAATGGATCTCCAAGGGCACTGAATTTCTCGGGCTTCCACTTGACAAAATCCTTCAGCCATTTGCCAAGATCCTCTACACCTTCCGCCCCATCAGTCTCAATCACAATCAGCTTTCGTGGAGCTAGCGGTGCTGGCGGCACTACGGTCCTATCTGAAGACGGGACTCTTCCCTCTGTGCAGCTAACAAGGCCTGCGTCTCAACTCTCTGCTCAGCTCTCTAATCAGCTAGCAGACTAACCATCAGAGCCCTCATGGACTCGGCAAACGCTGCTCTAGGAGAAGTCTCTTGAGGCTCAGTTGCCTCAGTGCCCTCTCCAGGAAAATCAGTAGTAGGATCTACAGGTGGCCTATTATTAGCCTCAGCTTTGGATGACGTCCCTCCTGTTTCAGAATCGATACGAATGTCTTGGTTGGTCAGCCTCGAGCCTCCTCGCCCTCTATGAGTAACCGACATGCTGGCGATCTACACCCAAACAAACAACGAGTCAGAACCTGCTCGTCCCCACCCTACAAACACCAAGCCATGTACATGCTAGATGCAAAACGGTATTGTAATTCTTAACCCTTAAACATTAAACTTACGAACGTACCTAATGACTATTGGAGCGCTGATGATCATGGAAAAACAACCTACAACTGTAGGTTAGTCTACAGAATCTATGACTCTAAGCTCTCATACCAACTGTAAAGACCTGTAACGGCCCAGGTTTTCATCCCGGTCTTCCAGGTATGCCCTAGGGGTATTTTGGTAATTTGGTCGGGCCGTCAGGGCCATTTATGTCTTTTGCAGTTGCTAAAATTATTGGATGGGTTTATGTAGGTTTTTTAGGCTTTGTGGATGGGTTTGAGCAAGGATAGATGCAAAAGTAAAAATAAAGGAAAATTGTGTTGCAGTTGGGATTCGAACCCGGGTCTCCGGGAAAGCTGTAGGGATGCATGCCAGATGAGCTATGGAGAGCTCTTGTTACTCTTTCTGCGACATATCTTGGTTAGCCTTGGATCTTTGGAGTTTTGGTGCATTTGGTTAAATGAAAAGAAATTAGGTTTTGTTTTGTCTTCTTCTCCAAAAGCATTGTGGCCGCCCAAGCTTGTCTCCCTATCTCCCCAAGCCGAATTTCTTCTCCTTAGCAGCCTCGAGATTCGATCATCATTCCGGGTAAGTTTCGTCGTCTCTTCTCCTTCTCCGATTTGGGTTTTCTTTTGCTGGCCGAGTGAAGAGTGGTTGTGTGTGGGTGTGTTGTGTGCAGCCAGCCGAGAGAAGCCCCAGCCAGCAGCCCATCGAGCCTCTGTCGCACCAGCAGCAAGCCCAGCCGGCCAGATCGCACCCAAATCACCATTGCAGCCCGCCCAGATCGCACCAGCAGGCACTAGGCCGCCCAGACAGCCCCAGTCGCACGCCCAGGCAGCCCCTACCGCTCGCCCGCACGTGTCCAGCTCGTTCGCGCCGTGCACTTGCGCCAGCCAGCCCGTTCGAGCTCGCGCATCCCATCAGCGCCCACCAGCGTGCCTAGTGTTCCCCAGTGCGGCCTCGCCGCCATCAACCCCCCAAAGAGCCACACCGGCAAACTCCGTCCGTCCGCGCTTCACCGTGCCGCGTGAGTTGCTCTCGAGCCGAGTCCTATTTATTTTATTATATTTAGGCCTATGGGTTGTGATTATTATTATGTTTGTTAGGTTCTCGTTAGCTAGCTCGGGATCGATCGCAGCTTAGGATTTTGTGTGTAGTTGCCTCCCGACCAGGTAAGAATTTCTTACCGGAGTTGTGTGGGCCCTGCGATATTATATGTGATTGCTGTTTGTATGCTTGTTTGTGATAATCAACATGTTTAGTGTTAGGTGCTCTGTTCTGAATTCCCGACTGGCATGATTTCTTATGTTGTTTCTCATGTTAGCCCATGCTAGGTTGTTCTGTTCTGGCATGCTCGATATTTGTTCTTGCTTCGTAGTATCATGCTAGGTTCGTTGTATCTGTTGAGCACGTATTGAATTGTTTGTTGTTGATGTTATAGCTTAGAGTCCAGATAGGTAGCATCATCCGGGCCAGAATGCATAAAGTATCTTGCATCCATGGCAGGGACGCACGAGGTAATACTCCGTCCCTGGACCCCGTTAGGGTTTAGCTAACCCTACCGGTAGGCCCTGCAATCTTGGGTGAGGGTGGTAGTGTGTGCGATTCCCCAACGGTCGGGATGATGACTTGGCAATGCCTAGTCCCCGGCAGCCGGCACGTCCTCAGCGTGTTCGACAGTAGCCCTTGATTGCCACCTGTTAGGGCAAGGACGACTTCCTGGTGTAAGCCTACCATGACCGATTCCTTAGCCTCAGGTGCAGTGGTTCTTGCTGACATAGTTCACGTGTCCAGGTCTCACACCCCTATGTCAGTGACACCGATCCAGAGATTTAGTTAGGCATGGTGATCGACTCAGGCGACTTGCCACTAGACCCGACACCCCCAGAGTCTGCAGTAGCATGCGGTGCGCGCATACGCTCATTACAGCGCCGACTGGAGAGCTCCTCGGGATTGTGAGCCAGTGCACCTTTCGTATCGACAGTAGACAGGCTGAGGCCTGGACTTGTTTCTCGTATAGGGCCTATTGTGTGGTGGTTTTTTTCGGACTAAGACCCTGAGTTGGCATTCGAGCTTTGTAAGTGGATTTAAGCTATGTGCTCTATTCTGTGTTTGTATTCATAGCTTGCATATCTTTCGGCTCGATGACCATGTATATCGTATTCTACCCCGGTTGGGGATTCTTACTGAGTAATTCGTTACTCACCCTTAGTTTTGTGGTTTTCCATAGGTAACCAAGGTGCGAGACAGGATGGCTGAAGGAGGAGCTGTGATCATGGGATCCTGTTGTTGTCTCTTATTTTTATATTATGACTCTTTGCCATTTTTATTTCCTCTAGAATGCACGTAGCCTGGCACGGAGCCCTAGGATGTTTTCTAAAATGTTTTTGTGGATTCCAGCATTGTTGTAACTGAGAAGGTTTTGAATGTTTTTAATAAATCTCTGATCAGAGTAAACTTTTGGAAACGTATTTGTCTTGAAACAGGTGCTTGGAGACAGGGACAGGTTTCAGTAAACTGTATTGATTTTATGGATTGAATGTTGAATGTTTTAGTTTTAATTGGAATTCGAAAACATACCTGCATATTGTCCTTTACTTTGAATGCATGCATTGAGGTAAAGGCCCATTTAGAGCCCCTTTTGGGTCGGGTCTTTACAGTTGGTTTCAGAGCTCAGAGTCATAGATTCTGTAGACTGACCTTTTGTTGTAGGTCATTTTCCCCATGATCACCAACACTCCGACAGTCATCAGGTACGCCTAAGTTTACTGTTTTTAGAAAGGGGTTAAGAATTTACAATACTTTTCATCTAGTGTATTCCTTGTTTAGTGTTGTGGAGTGGAGACGAGCAGGTTCTGACTCGTGTTGGTTTGGGTCCTGAGCACCATCATGCCAACTTCCCGTAGTGTAAGATGTATGTTTGCAGCTTGTCAGGGTGTCCAGATAGATTCAGATACCGCTGGGACACCGTCCCAGAGAGAGGCAGAGATTAGACTCCCGTAGGCCCTTGCGGTGTGGCCCAGCTGTTAGTTTCCCCTAGAGAGTGGGTGGAGGTGTTTTGCCCTTGAGTACCACTCCAGGAGAGGAGTTAGCTTTGTCTTTTGCTCATGTTGATGCTTGTGGAGCAGGTCCCAGTGTGGACTAGCCTGGGTAGTTCAAGTGTTGATCTTGAACCTTAGCAGATTGTTTGTGTAACGGCCCAGGTTTTCGTCCCAGTCTTCCAGGTATGCCCTAGGGGTATTTTAGTAATTTGGTCGGGCCGTCAGGGCCGTTTATGTCTTTTTCCAGTTGCTAAAATTATTGGATGGATTTATGAAGGTTTTTGAGGCTTTGTGGTTTGGTTTGAGCATGGGTAGATGCAAAAGTAAAAATAAAGGAATTTGTGCTGCAGCCGGGGTTTGAACCCGGGTCTCCTGGGAAGCTTGTAGAGATGTGTGCCAATTGAGCCATTAGGTGCTCTTGTTGCTCTTTCTGCATCACATCTTAGTTAACCTTGGATCTTTGGTGTTTGGTGCATTTGGTTAAATGAAATAGAAATTAGGTTTGTTGTGTTTTCTTCTCCAAAAGAGTTGTGGCCGCACAAGCTTTCTCCCAAGCTCTCCTTGCCGATTCTTCATCCTTGCAGCTCCCTTGGATCGCTCATCATCATTCCGGGTAAGTCTTCATCCTCTTCATCTTCTCGATTGGGTGTTCTTGTTGGCCGAAGGTAAGGAGAAGAGCTTGTGTGTGTGTGTGTTTGTAGCAGTCGCCCCAAAGATGCCCAGATCTGCCAAAGAAGCAAGCCCAGCCGCCCGGATCGCCTAGCGGCAAGAAGCCCCAGTCGCCTCAGATCGCAAGCAGCGAGCAGTGCACCAAAGCCGCCTGACCCGCCAAATTGTCGCAGCCTCGTCACTACGCTCTTTGAGCAGCGCCCGCGCGCGCCGCGTCTCGCGCCCGTGTGCCCGCGTCGCGCGCGCGCGCGCGCGCTCCTCGCGCTGCGCGTCGCGTCGCGTCGCGTCGCCGCCTCGCGCCAGGCCAAGGCTCGTCTCGTCCGCTTGCCGCGCCCGTGCGCTGCGCCCAGCCAGCCGTCGCTCGCTCGCGCGGCAGCCTCGCTGCCTCTCGCGCCTGCGTCGCCGCCAGTGTCGCGGTCCTCGCGCCATCGCCCCTCTCTGCGCCGTCGCGCCACGCCAAGCAGCAGCCGCCGCTGCTGCGCTGCCCGTCCGCGTGTCGGGCGTGCCGTGAGTGCCCCGAGCCGAGCCTCGCTTGTTTTATTATATTTTTAGGGCTATGATTGTGATTTCTATTGTGTTTGTTAGGTTCTCGTTAGCTAGCTCGGGATCGATCGCAGCGTAGGGATTTTGTGTGTAGTTGCCCTCGCCAAGGTAAGGATCTCTTCTGGAGTTGTGTGGACCTCGCGATGTTCTATGTGATTGTTGTTTGTATGTTTGTTTGTGATTATCAGCATGTATAGTTTAGGTGCTCTGTTCAATTCCTCGACTACCATGACTTCGTATGTTGTTCTCTCATGTTAGCCCATGCTAGGTTGTTCCGTTCTAGCATGCTCATATCTGTTTTGCTTCGTAGTACCATGCTAGGTTCGTTGTATCTCATTGGAGCACGTTTTGGATTGTATTGGATTGTATGTTATTGATATGATAGGTTAAAGTGTAGGTAGGTAGCATCATCCGGCCCGATGCATAAAGTATCTTGCATCCATGGCGGGGGCGTCGAGACAGTTCTCCGTCCCTCGACCCCGTAGGGTTTAGCTAACCCGACCGGTAGGCCACGCAATCTTGGGTGAGGGTGGCGATCGTTAAATGCCCCAACGGTCGGATGATGACTTGGCATTGCCTCGTCCCGGACGACGATCCGGCACGTCCTCGGCGTGTTCGGCCGTAGCCCTTGATTGCCACTGTTAGGGCAAGGACCGCTTCTGGTGTAAGCCTACCACGACGGTTCCTTAGCCTCGGTGCGGTGGTTCAGCCGACATAGTTCACGTGTCCGTGTCTCACACCCCTATGTCAATGACACCGATCCGGAGATTTAGTTAGGCGTGGTGGATCGGACATGGGCGACTTGCCACTAGACCCGCACTTCATAGTTCTGCGATGAGCACGCGTGCATGCTTACGCTCATTACAACGCCGGCCGAGAGCTCCTCGGGATCTTGAGCTAGTGCACCTTTCGTGTCGATCGACGATGAGACAGCCGAGGCCGAGACTTGGTTCTCGTATAGGGCGTATTGTGTGGTGTGGATTATTCCGACTAAGACCCGAGTTGGCATCCGAGGTCCAAGTGTGGACTTAAGCTATGTGCTCTATTATGTGTTTATGTTCATAGCTTGCATACACTCATCTAGATGACCATGTGCATCGTGTTGTACCTGGCCGTCGGGATTCTTACTTGAGTAATTCGTTACTCACCCTTACTTATCTTTCAGGTAACCATGGCGCAAGGCGGGATGGTCAAGGAGGAGCTATGATCATGGGAACGTCTTGTCGTCTCTCGACTTTTTATTTCTATGACTCTTGTCTTTCATTTTCCCCGAATGCATGTAGACGCACACGAGCCCTAGGATGTTTTCTCAATGATTTTGTGGATTCCCGCTTTATTGAATTTGAGGATGTTTCAAATGTTTTAATAAATCTCTGATCAGAGTGTACGTTTTGGAAATGTTTTTGCCTTGAAACAGGTTTCAGCAAACTATATTGATTTCTGATTGAACCTTGATTGTTTTGTTTTAATTGGGAATCTAAAAACTTATTTGCATATTATCCTTTCCTTTGAATGTATGCATTGGGGTAAAGGCCTATTTAGAGCCCCTTTTGGGTCTGGTCTTTGATTTGGTATCGAGCTCGAGTCATAGACTTTGTAGACCGACCTTTTTGTTGTAGGTCGTCTTTCTCATGATCACCAAGACTCAACGACCATCAGTACGCCTAAGTTCTTATTTTTTTTTTTTTAAGGGTTAAGAATTTACAATACCTTTCATCTAGTGTATGCCTTGTGTAGTGTTGTGGAGCGGAGACGAAAGCGTGTTCTTCGACTCGTTGTTGGTTTGGGCTTAGTGAGCCATCATGCCAACTTTCTCAAGTCTGCGGCAGCTTTGTTTAGCAAATTGTTGAGGTATCCAGATAGATTCGGATGCCCCGGGACATCGCTCCGAGGGAGGCGAGCTTAGACTCCGCTGGCCATTTGTGGCCCGATTGGTCGCTTTTCCCCTAGTGAGAGGGTGGTGGTGCTTCGTGCGGATCGCCAAGATGTTGATCGCACCCGCAGGAGCAGAGCGCTTGGCATGTCCGACCGAGGAGTTGGACAGATCGTGTTGATGTTGAGGCCGCGTCCGTGGTTGTTAGGCCCGCATGCCGATTTGCCCCCGCAGCTTGAGTTGCCTAGAGGAGGGGGTAGAGGCTAGCAGCGCCTCAGTGAGACTCCTTGAGCAGAGTGTGCTCCACCCATGAGAGATCCGATGGCGTGTCTTTAGCTATCGAGAGCGGAGACCCAGCGCAGCTTTGTAGCGCGTAGTGAGGAGTCCCGGCACAGAGCTAGCCCACCGGCAGAGTCTGTGCTTCAAAGATTTTTCCCCAAGTAGCTCTTGTAGCCCCGGAGGTTCTCGGAGGCATGATCGATCAGTTTATTCGGATGAGTTTGTTGGCGTTGTTGGAGACGCCCGTGTTGGCAAATGGATGCCTGTAGAGCTCGATGTTTTAGTAAGTCCTACCGATAGTAGTAAAGTAGTTGGCCGAGTTTGAGTTTAGCATCCGTGTGTGGGATGCCCCGCTGCTCAAAGGCCGAGGTGTGCTGCCTTCTGTCTTTGCTTGGTTCATCGGATGGTGGTGGAAATCCCTTGTGAGAGGTGGTCTAGCGAGTCTCCACCACGCCTGATTGTTTGGCAAGTTGCCGTGTTAGTGGCTTGAGGCGGATGAAGGGTCATCTTTGCCCCCTTGCGAGCCTGTTGTTGTTTAACACCCCGCTTCCTCGGATGTGGATTTGGTAGTAGTAGCACTTGAGGTGCATTGGTTGGTGTGCCACTTTGGCACTAAGTCCAGTTCAGTGCTTGAGTTTGGCTTGGCATAGCAGATGGTTCTATGCCGTCCGAGTTCAAAGACACTTCTTTAGCCATTGAATCCATTTATGGAAAATGCACTTGTTTAGGTCGTGCAAGAGGGCTAGTTCAGTGGTAGTTGAAGGACCACAAGTGAAAGGATGTTCGAGAGGAGCTGGAGCCTCTTCCCAGTGTTACTGGGGGTCGAGTAAGTCAGCAGGTTGGCGGCTGGCAAGTGTTAGTGCGTGTGAGTCTCACGCTAGTGCTAAGGCCAAGAGATCTTTGTGGTTGGTAGTGCGGTCCACTACCTTCTGGTGCCTAAACTCGAGTTGAGTGAGCATTGTAGATGCGAGTTCGGTCCCAAAGAGGGAACCATGAGTTGGATGCCCGTGAGATGAGTTGGATGCTCTCGAGATGAGTTGGATGCTTATGAGATGAGTTGGATGCCTATGAGATGAGTAGGACGCCTTATGTGTAAGCGCACTTGGTAGAGTCTTGGTATAAAGTAAGTTCGGTTTGGCGTCGTTATGTTTTAGCGAGCAAGGTTGCCACTGCTTCGAGTATCGTGTGAAGATGGAACTTTTGGTGTTCCTTGGATTGTTTGTATCGCTGCCAGGAGTTATCGTTGCTTTGTGGAAAAGCGCTTGTTAGTCTTGGATCTCTAAAGGAAGGTTGGGAGTTGTGCACACAAGTGTGTTTTGTGTGGTTCGTTCCGTGGCAAGAGTTTCGATCCATGTAGGGTTTGCTTTGGAGATCTCGTGCTCGGTGCCTTGAGAAGTTGGACTCGGTGGTTGTTGTAAGGCTTGGGTTGAGGTGGTAAGGATACGTGTGCTCGTGGTATCAAGTTGTTGCTTAGGCAAGATTTGTTAGGTTGGGCCTAAGCTTGGTTGGCGGATCTTCTTGTTGATCGTTGGTTGGAGTTCATTTGGAAACCAACAAGAGCGATGGTAGCTAAGCCGCGTGGTTTCCGATCGGCATGGCTAAGAGAGTTGTTCGGATCCTTCCTTGGGTAGAAGTTATGTTGTGGCCGATGCTTTGAGTAGGAGGATGACGATTCTCAGTAGCGCCGGGTCCTCTAGGTTCCCAAGGAGTTGGAGTTGGCCAAATGGTTGGGATGCCGGAAATTGGAGTTGTTTGTTCAGCAATTGTCTGCATAGATCGTATGCCTAGTAGTGTGTGTGTCGAGGGTTGCCGAAGAACCCTAGGTTGTGGAGAGCCTCTCTCCGAGCTTCACCAGCCCAGCTAGTGAGTTTCAGCTTGGCTAGCCGGAGGCGTGTAGTTTGTAGCCTCGGTGGAGTTGCTAGCGATCTTGGTAGACTAGCAAGCTAGTGTTTATTTGGAGTAAAGTCCGGAGTGGTTTCGGTGTGGTGGCAAGTTGATGCTTGGTGTTGACCAAGTGTGGATTGAAGTTGCTAGAGTTTAGTTTTGCTCGTGGGGCGAGTGGTTTGTGCCATGTTGGTTGTTTTTTCCTGTTTCCGTGGATGTTGAGTTGCCCCGCTTGGCATTTGGAGGTTCATGCGAGATGGACCCTTGTTGTGCCCCGTGAGATTAGATGTTGTTGCTCTGGTGGAGCAAGACAGGTGGCGCGATGTGGAGTTCTCTCATCCGTTGGTTGTCCGCTTGTAGGAGCCGTTTCCTTCTGGGAGTTGTCGTTACTCCTTGGTCTTGGAGTTAATGGTGGAAGCGCTAGCTTGAAGGAGAAGTTTGTTGGTCGCTTGGAAGTAGTCGTTTGTCCAGCTAAGCGGATTCTTGGAGGGTGTTCTAGAGGTCACAGTAAAGGTTGTCCCGCCTCTTATGAGTGTTTGGCCTAGTTGGTTAAGATTTTGTGTGTTGGCATGGAAGATGTTGCACCTTTGTAGTGGAAGATCTCCTTTGTATCGGTTGTGGGTTGAGGTTGCACCATTGTGGCCGGGATTAGGTCCGGACTTATCGAGGATCCTTGTCGGCTAGTGTAGCTTGCACTCTGCCACCATTGTTGGTATTCTTGTTCTTGGTAGTTGGTGTTGACCGGGTAGTGGAGTTCCGTTATGAAGTTTCGGTGGGAAGGTGCATTAAGCCTAAGCTTGAGGGTTAAGCTCAGATGTGTTATCGCTTGGACTTGTGAGATGTGTTTCATATTTGAGGCGAGCTTTGTTCCGTTGTTTGCATGGAGGTAAGTTTAGTGGATGGAGCCCTCTGGGCCCGGTTGTTTGCAAGTTGTCTTGCCCAACTAGTGATTTGAGTCGAGCTAGAGATGAGTGGATTGGCATAGCTATGCAGCTTGTAGTTGTTTGAGCTTCCTAGTTCGTAGCACTCAAGTTGTTGGATTGTAAGTTTCCGTGTGGGAGCCGCTCACCAGTTGAGGTTGTTGTGTGAGTTCGGATTTTTAGAGTATTGACTTCAGAGCTAGAGCTCGCACCTCGGTTGGTGTGCGATGCCATTTCTATGGAGTAGAGGCATGTCGGGCTTCAGTTGGAAATGTTGCCATTAGGGTGTGGCAACAAAGGTTTGTTCTAGGCAAATGGCGTGGGCGAACCGTGATTCAGAGAGTGTTCTTAGAGGCTTATGAGCCGAGTGCGCTTCAGTAGGGTTTTCACCCTTTTTGTCCGATGGTCTTTTGGGAGGAGTGAGCCGGATCCTTCGAGCTTGTTGCGAGTTGGTGTTTCCGTGATTAGGCAAATGGAGACCAGTGTGGTTTTAGGAGGTTGCCTTGGGTAGCGCTTCTCGTGCCATCGGGCTCTTGTGGTTCCATTGAGGCATTGTATGGTAAGTGTTGCGAGTCTCTAGTGCTTTGTGAGAAAAGGTTGGTGGCCGCGTTGTTGTTTTGGGTCCCGTGTTGCTGCAGCTTGACCAGAGGTGTTGTGCAAGAGGTTGAGCTCGTTTGTGGTTAGCTCAGAGCGAGCATGAAAGTTTCACGATGTTCGGCGTCGAGTTTTAGAGTTTGAGGTTGGACAAAGTGCGTGCTTTTAAGGTTGTGCCGTTGTGAGTTGTGTTGAGTTTTGGTAAGCGGGAGAAGTGGAGTCTCCTATTGTTGGACCATTTGAGATTCTCGAGAGGATTGGCGAGAGTTGCATATTGGTTAGCTTTTTCCTGTCATTGTCACCGTGGTGCGATATTCTCATGTATCGGTGTGAGGCGGTATGTGTCGGACCCATCGCTCGGTGTGGACTTTGAGCCTTTGCAAATTGGGATTGAGGATTTGAGCTTCGAGAGGAAGCCTCGTGAGTATTCTCGGTCCTTGAGACGAAGACGTTGCATAATCGTGAGATCCGCTTTGGTAAAAGTTCGGTGGAGGAGTTAGAGTTCAGAGGAGGCCGCTTGTGAGCGGGAAAACGGGATGAGATTGCGTGATCTGTGGTCGTTTTTGATTTTAAGGACTTTCGAGGACGAAAGTCATAAAAAGGAGGGAATATTGTAACGGCCTGTGTTTTCGTCCCGCCTTCCGTATGCCCTAGGGGTATTTTAGTAATTTGGTCGGGCCGTCAGTAGCCGTTTATGTCTTTTTCCAGCCATAAAATTATTGGATGGATTTATGAAGGTTTTTGAGGCTTTGTGGTTTGGTTTGAGCATGGGTAGATGCAAAAGTAAAAATAAAGGAATTTGTCTTTGCAATGGGTTTGAACCCGGTCTCTGGGAAGCTTGTAGAGATGTGTGCCAATTGAGCCATTAGGTGCTCTTGTTGCTCTTTTCTCGCATCACATCTTAGTTAACCTTGGATCTTTGGTGTTTGGTGCATTTGGTTAAATGAAATAGAAATTAGGTTTGTTGTGTTTTCTTCTCCAAAAGAGTTGTGGCACTGAAGCTTTCTCCCAAGCTCTCCTTGCCGATTCTTCATCCTTGCAGCTCCCTTGGATCGTTCATCATCATTCCGGTAAGTCTTCATCCTCTTCATCTTCTCGATTGGGTGTTCTTGTTGGCCAAGGTAAGGAGAAGAGCTTGTGTGTGTGTGTGTTTGTAGCAGTCGCCCAAAGATGCCCAGATCTGCCAAAGAAGAAGCCCAGCCGCCCAGATCGCCTAGCGGAAGCCCCAGTCGCCCAGATCGCAAGAAGAAGAGCACCAGTGCCGCCCAGATCACAAATTTTTTGTCGCAGCCTGTCGCCGTCACAGCCTGGCTGAGCAGCCGCGCGCCGCGTCGCGCGCCGTGCGCGCCAGCGTCTCGCGCTCGCGCCCCGCGCCTCGCCGCGCCGCGCCTGATCGCGTCGCTTCGCCTCGCGCCAAACATGCGCTGCGTCGTCCGCTTGCCTGCGCCGTGCGCCTGCGCCCAGCCAGCGCCGTCCAGCGCATGCGCGCGCGCAGCGCTCGCGCCTCCTCGCCGCCCGTCAGCGCCAGATGTGCGGTCCTCGCGCCATCATCTCTTCATACCTGCCTGTCGCTACCAAAGAAGCAGCCCGCGCTGCTGCCGCCGCCTGCGTCCGCGTGTCGGGCCGTGCCGTGTGAGTGCCCCAGCCGAGCCTCGCTTGTTTTATTATATTTTTAGGGCTATGATTGTGATTTCTATTGTGTTTGTTAGGTTCTCGTTAGCTAGCTCGGGATCGATCGCAGCGTAGGATTTTGTGTGTAGTTGCCCCCGCCAAGGTAAGGATCTCTTACCGGAGTTGTGTGGACCTCGCGATGTTCTATGTGATTGTTGTTTGTATGTTTGTTTGTGATTATCAGCATGTATAGTTTAGGTGCTCGTTCAATTCCCGACTACCATGACTTCGTATGTTGTTCTCTCATGTTAGCCCATGCTAGGTTGTTCCGCTTCTAGCATGCTCATATCTCTGTTCTTGCTTCGTAGTACCATGCTAGGTTCGTTGTATCCGTTGAGCACGTTTTGGATTGTATTGGATTGTATGTTATTGATATGATAGGTTAAAGTGTAGGTAGGTAGCATCATCCGGCCCGATGCATAAAGTATCTTGCATCCATGGCGGGGACGTCGAGACGATTCTCCGTCCCCTCGACCCCGTTAGGGTTTAGCTAACCCGACCGGTAGGCCCCGCAATCTTGGGTGAGGGTGGCGGATCATTAAATGCCCCAACGGTCGGGATGATGACTTGGCATTGCCTCGCCCTCGACGATCGGCACGCGTCCTCGCCAGTTCGGCCGTAGCCCTTGATTGCCACTGTTAGGGCAAGGACCGCTTCTCGGTGTAAGCCTACCACGACGACGGTTCCTTAGCCTCAAAGTGCGGTGGTTCAGCCGACATAGTTCACGTGTCCGTGTCTCACACCCCTATGTCGCTGACACCGATCCGAGAGATTTAGTTAGGCGTGGTGGATCGGACATGGGCAACTTGCCACTAGACCCGCACTTCCCATAGTTCTGCGCAGAGCACGCGGTGCATGCTTACGCCATTACAACACCGACCGAGAGCTCCTCGGGATCTTGAGCTAGTGCACCTTTCGTATCGATCGAGAGATGATGCCGCAGAGGCCGAGACTTGGTTCTCGTATAGGGCGTATTGTGTGTGTGGATTATTCCGACTAAGACCCCGAGTTGGCATCCGAGGTCCAAGTGTGGACTTAAGCTATGTGCTCTATTATGTGTTTATGTTCATAGCTTGCATACACTCATCTAGATGACCATGTGCATCGTATTGTACCCTGGCCGGGGATTCTTATCGAGTAATTCGTTACTCACCCTTACTTATCTTTCAGTAACCATGGCGCGAGGCGTGATGGTCAAGGAGGAGCTATGATCATGGGAACGTCTTTGTCGTCTCTCGACTTTTTATTTCTATGACTCTTGTCTTTCATTTTCCCCTGAATGCATGTACGCACGAGCCCTAGGATGTTTTCTGAATGATTTTGTGGATTCCCTTTATTGAATTTGAGGATGTTTCAAATGTTTTAATAAATCTCGATCGAGTGTACGTTTTGGAAATGTTTTTGCCTTGAAACAGTTTTTCAAAGAAACTATATTGATTTCTGATTGAACCTTGATTGTTTTGTTTTAATTGGGAATCTAAAAACTTATTTGCATATTATCCTTTCCTTTGAATGTATGCATTGGGGTAAAGGCCTATTTAGAGCCCCTTTTGGGTCGGGTCTTTACAGTTTGGTTGCCCAGAGAGTAGCTGCGGAGTTAGTAGCCTTCGTGGAGGAGGTAGAGTCATCTTTGTGCTCTTGTAATTTGTTGTTGCTTTGCAGCCAGTAAGTCGGAACCTTGTGGTTAAGGGTCCAGCAAGCAGTGTTCCCATCGGACTTGATCCGTTGGTGGATTCCTTAGTTGTCTTGTAGAGTTGAGCACTCTTCTTATGGTGAGCTCCTAGAGTAGAGCTAGCTGCTGCATGTTGAGAGATCCGGCCAGAGTTTTGTTGAGCATCATGTGGAGATGCAAGAGTAGGCCGTGAGACTTCAGTTAGATGAGATGCCATAGGCATTGTTGTTTGAGTTTGAGCTCTTGTATGCCTAGCCTTAGTTTTTGTCACTTGAGGTTGTGACCTTACTGGCCCCTTTTGTAGTAAGATGTGGATTTGGTAGTAGTGGCACTTGAGGTGCATTGGTTGGTGTGCCGCTTGGGCACTAAGTCTAGTTCAGGCCTGAGTTTGGCATGGGTATAGCAGATGGTTCTATGACCCGTCCAGAGTTCAGCACACTCCTTTAGCCTTTGGATCGGTTTGTGGCAGTTGCACCTGTTTAAGTCACGCAAGAGAGCTAGTTCAGTGGTAGTCGTAGGACTACAAGCCAAAGGATGTTCGCGAGGAGCCGGAGCCTCTTCCCAAAGTTACCGGGGGTTGAGTAAGTCAGCAGGTTGACGGTTGGTAAGTGTTAGTGCGTGTGAGTCTCACGCTAGGGCTGAGGCCAAGAGATCTTTGTGGTTGGTAGTGCGGTCCACTACCTTCGAGTGCCTAAACCTGAGTTGAGTGAGCATTGTAGATGCGAGTTCGGTCTAGCAGAGAGACCATGAGTTGGATGCCCGTGAGGTGAGTAGGATGCCTTATGAGAGGAGTTGGACGCCTTATGTGTAAGCACACTTGGTAGAGACTTGGTATAAGGTAAGTTCGGTTTGGCATTGTTATGCTTTAGTAGAGCAAGGTTGCCGCAACTTCGAGTATCGTGTGGAGATGGAACTTTTGGTGTTCCTTTGGTTGATTGTATCTCTGCCAGAAGTTAGTGTTGCCTTTTTGGAAAGCACCTGTTAGTCTTGGATCTCTGGAGGAAGGTTGAGAGAGTTGTGCACACAAGTGTGTTTTGTGTAGTTCGTTCTGGTGGCGAGAGTTTCAGAACCATGTAGGGTTTGCATTGGAGAACTGGTGCTCACTCTCTGGAGAAGTTGGACTCAGTGGATGTTGTAAGGCTTTAGTTGAGGTTGTAAGGATACCGTGCTCGTAGTCGGGTTGTTGCTTAGGCAAGTTTGTTAAGTTGAGCCTAAGCTTGGTTGGTGGAACCTTGTAACGACCCAGGTTTTCATCCCGGTCTTCCAGGTATGCCCTAGGGGTATTTTAGTAATTTGGTCGGGCCGTCAGGACCGTTTATGTCTTTTTTTAGTTGCTAAAATTATTGGATGGATTTATGTGAGTTTTTGAGGCTTTGTGGATGTGTTTGGGCATGGGGAGATGCAAAAGGAAAATTGTGTGTTAAAAGTGTGTTTGGTGGGTTTCAACCCAGTGCGTGCGAGAAAGTCGTGGGTGGTGTGGCCATTGAGCTATGGAGAGCTCTTGTTGCTCCTTCCGGTCATTTTATGGTTAGCCTTGGGTTTTGGAGTTTTGTTGTATTTGGTTAAAAGAGAAAGGAAGCTAGGTTTGCATTTCTTCTCCAACACCTCACTTTGCCGCAAGCCAGCCTCTCCCACCAAGCCAGATTCGCCCGGCGCCAGCAGATCCACCGTCGCCCAGATCCGCCTGTCGCAGCCGCTTTGCCGCCAGACGCCCTCAACCAAGAAATGCACCACCAGATCCGGCCGAGGATCGCAGATCGCTTGTCGCAGCCGTGTCGCAGCCGAGGAAGCCATCGCCCGATCGCACTGATGAGCCTCGTCGCGCGCGCCAAGCCGTTGAATCTCAGATTCGCCGCCCGAGCAAAGACGCCTGTCAGAACGCTGCTTGGCCACCGCCCTCGCACCGCACACACCGCCAAGCCGCCGCCAGATCCGCCCATCGTGACGCCTGGGCCTCGCGCGCAGTTCGCTGGCCGCACTACGCCATACAGCAAGCAGATCGCCCGTGTCCGCGCGCTGCCGCCCGAAGCTTCGCCGCTCGCCATGACGCCAGACGCTTCGCTGCGTGCTCCGCCGCGCCCAGCGCCGCGCGCCTTCGCCGCGTCAGCCGTACTCGGCCACACAGTGTCACACATAAGGCATGCGCCTTCGCCCCGCTGCCAGCGCCATTTCAGCCAACACCAACTGCCGCCAAGACTTTCACCCGTGTCGTCGTGCCGTGTGTGAGTGCCCTTGAGCCGAGCCTCGCTTGTTTTATTATATTTTAGGGCTATGATTGTGATTTCTATTGTGTTTGTTAGGTTCTCGTTAGCTAGCTCGGGATCGATCGCAGCGTAGGATTTGTGTGTGTAGTTGCCTCCCGCCAAGGTAAGGATTTCTTACCGGAGTTGTGTGGGCCTCGCAGTATATTTGTGATTGTTGTTTTGTATGCTGTGTATGATTATTAGCATGTTTAGCCCTAGGTGCTCTGCTCAATTCTCGATCGCATGAACTCTTGTATTGTTCCTCATGTTAGCCCATGCTAGGTTGTTCCATTCTCGCATGTTCGATATCTCGTTTTGCTTCGTAGTATCATGCTAGGTTCCTTGTATCTCATTGAATACGTATTGGATCGCATTGATTGAATTATTATTATTATATGGTTTAGAGTTCGTAGGTAGCATCATCCGGGCGGGATGCATAACGTAACTTGCATCCCCGATGGGGGGCATGCGAGATGGTACTCGCCTCGATCCCGTTAGGGTTTAGCTAACCCTAACGGTGGCCCTACAATCTTGGGTGAGGGTGGCAAATCGCTTATTGCCCCAACGGTCGGGATGATGACTTGGCATTGCCTCGTCCCGGCGATCGGCACGCCCTCGGCGTGTTCGGCCGTAGCCCTTGATTGCCACTGTTAGGGCAGGACCGCTTCTGGTGTAAGCCTACCACGACCGGTTCCTTAGCCTCAGTGCGGTGGTACAGCCGACATAGTTCACGTGTCCAGTGTCTCACACCCCTATGTCGGTGACACCGATCCGGAGATTTAGTTAGGCATGGTGGATCGAACACGGGCAACTTGCCACTAGACCCGGCACCCCCAGAGTTTGCAGTAGCA
This sequence comes from Sicyos edulis, assembly GCA_036507275.1. NCBI lineage: Eukaryota > Viridiplantae > Streptophyta > Magnoliopsida > Cucurbitales > Cucurbitaceae > Sicyos > Sicyos edulis. Next base: position 16,345,630 of record CM071854.1, read on the forward strand.
TGCGGTGCGCGCTTACGCTCATTACAGCGCCGACTGGAGAGCTCCTCGGGATCTTGAGCCAGTGCACCTTTCGTATCGACAGTAGACAGGCTGAGGCCGGGACTTGTTCCCGTATAGCGCGTATTGTGTGGTGGTTTTATTTTCCGGACTAAGACCCTGAGTTGGCATCCGAGGTCCAAGTGTGGACTTAAGCTATGTGCTCTATTCTGTGTTTATACTCATAGCTTGCATACATTCTTCTAGATGATCATGTATATCGTATTGTACCCCGGTTGGGGATTCTTACTGAGTAATTCGTTACTCACCCTTATTCTGTGGTTTTCCACAGGTAACCAAGGCGCGAGACAGGATGGTCAAGGAGGAGGCGTGATCATGGAATCCTGCTGTCATCTCTGACCATTTTATTATATCATGACTCTTGACTCTTGTTATTTCCCCTGAATGCATGTAGACGGGCACGGAGCCCTAGGATGTTTTCTTACGTTTTATGGATTCCAGCATATTTGTACTTGTGGATTGTTTAAATGGTTTAAATAAATCTCTGATCAGAGTATGCTTTTAGAAATGTATGTTTTGGTTGTTGAATGTTTCTGTTTTTACTTGGGATCCGAAATATATTTTTCATAATGTCTTTTATTTCCAATACATGCATCGGGGTAAAGGCCCATTTAGAGCCCCTTTTGGGTCGGGTCTTTACAGTTGGTATCAGAGCTCAGAGTCATAGATTCTGTAGACTGACCTTTTGTTGTAGGTCATCCTTCCATGATCACCAGCACTCCGACAGTCATCAGGTACGCCTAGGTTTATTGTTTTAGAAAGAAAAAGGGTTAAGAATTTACAATACCTGTCATCTTGTGTATGCCTTGTGTAGTGTTGTGGAGCGGAGACGAGCAGGTTCTGACTCGTTGTTGGTTTGGGCTTAGTGAGCCATCATGCCAACTTTCCCGCAGTGCGAGCAGTTTGTTTAGCAGCTTGTTGAGGTATCCAGATAGATTCGGATGCCCCTGGGACATCGTTCCAGAGGGAGGCAGAGCTTAGACTCCCGTTGGCCATTTGTGGCCCGATTCTTGTCGCTTCCCCTAGTGAGAGGGTGGTGGTGCTTCGTGCAGATCGCCAGTATGTTGATCGCACCCAGAGGAGCAGGGCGCTTGGCATGTCCGACCGAGGAGTTGGACCGATCGTGTTGATGTTGAGGCCGCGTCCAGGGTTGTTAGGCCCGCATGCCAGATTTGGCCCCGGCAGTTGAGTTGCCTAGAGGAGGGGGTAGAGGCTAGCAGCGCCTCAGAGTGAGACTCCTTGAGCAGAGTGTGCTCCAGCCATGAGAGATTTGATGGCAGGTCTTTAGCTATCAGAGAGCGGAGACCCAGGCGCAGTTTGTAGCGCGTAGTGAGGAGTCCCGGCACGAGATAGCCCAAATTGACAGAGTTTGTTTCAAATTTTTCCCCAAGAGTTCTTGTAGCCCCGGAGGTTCCCGGGAGGGCATGATCAGCAGGTTTATTCAGATGAGTTTGTTGGCGTTGATGGAGATGCCCAGGTTGGCAAATGGATGCCTGTAGAGCTCGATGTTTTAGTAAGTCCTACTGCTAGTAGTAAAGTAGTTGGCCAGGTTTGAGTTTAGCATCCGTGTGTGTGGGATGCCCCGCTGCTCGAGAGGCCGAGGTGTGCCGTTCTCGTGTCTTTTTTGGTTCATCGGATGGTGGTGGAAGTCCCTTGTGAGAGGTGGACTAGCGAGTCTCCACCAGATCGCCCGATTGTTTGGCAAGTTGCCGTGTTAGTGGCTTGAGGCGGATGAAGGGTCATCTTTGCCCCTTGCGAGCCTCCGCTTTGTTGTTTAACAGCCCAGCTTCCTCAGATGTGGATTTGGTAGTAGTAGCACTTGAGGTGCATTGGTTGGTGTGCCACTTTGGCACTAAGTCTGGTTCAGGCTTGAGTTTGGCTTGGGCATAGCAGATGGTTCTATTCCGTTCGGAGTTCAGCGTACTCCTTTAGCCTTGGATCTGCTTGGCGGCGCTTGCACCTGTTTAGGTCGTGCGGCAGGGCTAGTTCGGTGGTAGTCGATGGACTACAAGCGAAAGATGCTCGAGAGGAGCCGGAGCCTCTTCCCAAAGTTTTCGGAGGTTGAGTAAGTCAAAGAGGTGCCGGTTGGTAAATATTGGTGCGCGTGAGTCTTGCGCTAGTGTTAAGGCCAAGAGATTTTCCTTGTGGTTGGTAGTGCGGTCAACTACCTTCGAGTGCCTAAATCTGAGGAGAGTTGAGCATTGTAGATGCGAATTTGGTCCAGCTGAGGGACCATGAGTTGGATGCTTATCAGATGAGCTGGATGCCTATGAGGCGAGTTGGATGCTTTTGAGGCAAGATGAGCAGATACCTTGCGAGAGGTTTTGGATGCCTTAGGGGTAAGCACCCTTGGTAGAGGCTTGGTACAAAGTAAGTTTGGTTTGGCATGATTATGCTTTGGTAGAGCAAGGTTGCCTCAGCTTCGAGTATCGTGTAGAGATGGAACTTTTGGTGTTCCTTGGATTGTTTGTATCATTGCCAGAGTTATCGTTGCTTTGTGGAAAAGCGCTTGTTAGTCTTGGATCTCTAAAGGAAGGTTGGGAGTTGTGCACACAAGTGTGTTTTGTGTGGTTCGTTCAGTGGCGAGAGTTTCAGATCCATGTAGGGTTTGCTTTGGAGATCTCGTGCTCAGTTCCTTGAGAAGTTGGACTCCAGGTGGTTGTTGTAAGGCTTTGGTTGAGGTGGTAAGGATACCGTGCTCGTGGTATCAAGTTGTTGCTTAGGCAAGATTTGTTAAGTTAGGCCTAAGCTTGGTTGGCGGATCTTCTTGTTGATCGTTGGTTGGAGTTCAGTTTGGAAACCGAACAAGAGCGATGGTAGCTAAGCCGCGTGGTTTCGATCGTCATGGCTAAGAGAGTTGTTCGGATCCTTCCTTGGGTAGAAGTTATGTTGTGGCCGATGTTTTGAGTAGGAGGATGACGCGTTCTCAGAGCGTTTCGAGTCCTCTAGGTTCCCAAGGAGTTGGAGTTGGCCAAAGATGGTTGGGATGCTGGAAATTGGAGTTGTTTGTTCAGCAGGTTGTCTTTAGATCGTATGTCGGCAGTGTGTGTGTCGAGGGTTGCCGAAGAACCCTAGGTTGTGGAGAGCCTCTCCAGAGCTCAGTCAGGCCCAGCTAGTGAGTTTCAGTTGGCTAGCTGGAGGCGTGTAGTTTGTAGCCTCGGTGGAGTTGCTAGCAGTCTTGGTAGACTAGCAAGCTAGTGTTTGTTTGGAGTAAAGTCCGGAGTGGTTTCGGTGTGGTGGCAAGTTGATGCTTGGTGTTGACCAAGGTGTGGAATGGAGTTGTTAGAGTTTAGTTTTGCTCGTGGGGGCGAGTGGTTTGTACCATGTTGGTTGTTTTTCATGTTTCGGGATGTTGAGTTGCCCCGCTTGGCATTTGGAGGTTCGACCGAGATGGACCCTTGTTACGCCCCGTGAGATTAGATGTTGTTGCTCTGGTGGAGCAAGACAGTGAGCGTATGTGGAGTTCTCTGTCCGTTGGTTGTCTGCTTGTAAGAGCCGTTTCCTTCGGGGAGTTGTCAGGTTACTCCCTTGGTCTTGGAGTTAATGGTGGAAGCGCTAGCTTGAAGGAAAAGTTTGTTGGCTGCTTGGAAGTAGTCGTTTGTCCAGTTAAGCGGATTCTTGGATGGTGTTCTAGAGGCTGCAGTAAAGGTTGTTCTGCCTCTTGTGAGTGTTTGGCCAAGATTTGGTTCGTTTGTTGTTTCGAGAGCTAGTTCGGTTCTAGCTGGAGGGCGTTGCCCTGAGGCCTTGTTCCTAGTCAGTAAGTTTTGGGAGTTGACCCCTCCCTCGGCAGTTGAGCAAGTGCTGTTTGTTTCGGTTTGGTGGTCCGATTGGTTGAGTTTTCTCTTGGGTGTTGCTTCCAAGAGAGTTGGTTGCTGTTGCCTTGGGTTTGAGCAAGTCAGCGAGCGTGTGTGGAGTTCACGCCTCTCCTCAGAGTTTGCTTGCTTTGGGAAGTCGTTTCCCGTTTGGCGTGAGTCGGCTTAGCTCCGAGTTGTGTAGTCGATCGAGTAGCGCAAATGGTCAGCCAATGAGAGGGTCCTCGCTTTGTGTTGTTAGCAAGCAAGAGTTGTTTGTTCCCGCAAGGGCGGAGGCCACCAAGAAGAGTTGAGTTGTTCGGCAAGTTGTTGGTTCTTTGGGGATTGAAGATTTCCTTTCCTCTAGCCTCTGTGGTGGTTGAGTTGCTCCTTGGATGCCAAAATTCGAGTGATAGCTTGCGAGGTAGTCTTGCGGATTCGTGTGGCCCAGATCCGTAAGCTTTGAGGTTGTCGTTATCCGTTTTCCTTGTGAGGTTTTGGGAGTGGAGCTTCTGGTTGGAAGATGAGTTAGGCTTAGGCTTAAAGGGGAAGTCCTTTGAGTAGCCAGTTGAATTTTAAGAGTTGAGTAGTAGCTTGGAGGCGAGCGTTGCTCGTTATAAGTTTGGGTTGAGTTCTCCTGAGCAAGCCCTTCTCGGGCTTTGTTCCTAGTTGTTGTGAGTTCCCAGTTGGCGTTAGTAGAGCCGCGTTTGAGTGAGTTGGCACAGAGGTGCCGTGGCATTGGTTGGTAAGTCGTTGAGCCGTTTTCCTCAAGATGTTGTGTCGCAGATAGCTGCGTGATGGTTTAGTCCTTGCTTCCCGAGTTTTCCTTGAGAGGAATGTTGGATGTTCCTTGCCTGGCGATTTTCTCCTTAAGATGGTTGCTTAAGTGTTGTGGTCGTGTTCTAGTTGGAGAAGTTTGTCTTTTTGGATCGATCGCCGCCATTGGTGGTTCGTTTGTATCTCGTTAAGGTCAGAGTCAAGGTTTGAGGTTTGTTGGTCTTTTGTGAAGTAAGAGTAGGCCGTTTAGTTTTGGAATCTGGAAGGTTCAGTTGTTTGGCCGCTTTGTTGTAGGTTGAGTTTGTTTGTTGACACCAGTGCACGCAGTTTTTTTTTATATGTATCGATGTTGGGGCGGCATGTGCCGGACCCATTGTTCATTGTGGACTTTGAGCCCTTGCAATGATTGAGGGTTTGGGCTTGAGGAGAAGCCTATGAGTATTCTGGTCTTGAGTCGAAGACGTTGCGTAGAAGTGAGATCCGTTGGTAAAAGTTTAGTGAAGGAGTATGAGTTCGGAGGAGGCCGCTGCGTGAGCGGGAAGGACGGGATGAGAATGCAAAGATCTGTGTTGTTTCAGTCTTAAGGACTTTCGAGGACGAAAGTCATAAAAAGGAGGAATATTGTAACGACCCGTGTTTTCATCCCGGTCTTTCGTATGCCCTAGGGGTATTTTAGTAATTTGGTCGGGCCGTCAGGACCGCTTATATCTTTTTCTAGTTGCTAAAATTATTGGATGGATTTATGTGAGTTTTGAGGCTTTGTGGATGTGTTTGGGCATGGGGAGATGCAAAAGGAAAATTGTGTGTTAAAAGTGTGTTTGGTGGGTTTCAACCCAGCGGTCCGAGAAGTCGTGGGTGGTATGGCCAGGTTGAGCTATGGAGAGCTCTTGTTGCTCCTTCCGGTCATTTTATGGTTAGCCTTGGGTTTTGGAGTTTTGTTGTATTTGGTTAAAAGAGAAAGGAAGCTAGGTTTGCATTTCTTCTCCAACACCTCACTTTGCCGCACAAGCCACCTCTCCCTGGCCAGCAGATTCGCCGGCGCCAAGCAGATCCACCGTCGCCCAGATCCGGCTGTCGCACCCTGCCTTGCCGCCGCAGACGCCGACCTCGACCAAAGAAACGCACCAGATCCCGCCGAGGATCGCAGATCGCTTGTCGCGAGCCGTGTCGCAGCCGAGGGAAGCCATCGCCCGAATCGCACTGATGAGCCCGTCGCGCGCCAAAGAGCCGCTCAGATCTGCCCGAGCAAAGACGCCCGACGCGCTGGTCACCCACTGTCGCCGCCGCGACACCAAAGAAATGCCCAGATCCGTCCATCGCACGCCCGGGCCTCGCGCGCAGCCCGCCGTGTCGCACTGAGCTCGCGCGCAGCAGCAGATCGCCCGTGTCCCGCGCGCCGCTCTTCCGAAGCCGCTTCGCCCGCGACGCCCGAGACACTCGCGGCTCGTGCTCGGCCGCTCGCCCAGCGCCCGCGCGCCTTCGCCGTGCAGTGCTGTGCTCCAGCGCGTGTCGCACAAGCAATACACGCCAGCGCTTTGCCCAGCGCCACCCAGCCGCACCACCGCCACAAAGAAGACTCAGCCCCGTGTCGTCGTGCCGTGTGAGTGCCCTGAGCCGAGCTCGCTTGTTTTATTATATTTTAGGGCTATGATTGTGATTTCTATTGTGTTTGTTAGGTTCTCGTTAGCTAGCTCGGGATCGATCGCAGCGTAGGATTTTGTGTGTAGTTGCCTCCCGGCCAAGGTAAGGATTTCTTACCGAGTTGTATGGGCCCTGCGGTATATTTTTGTGATTGTTGTTTTGTATGCTGTGTATGATTATTAGCATGTTTAGCCCTAGGTGCTCTGCTCAATTCTGACTGGCATGAACTCTTGTATTGTTCCTCATGTTAGCCCATGCTAGGTTGTTCCATTCTCGCATGTTCGATATCTCTGTTCTTGCTTCGTAGTATCATGCTAGGTTCCTTGTATCTCGCTGAGTACGTATTGGACTCGCATTGATTGAATTATTATTATTGCTATGGTTTAGAGTTCGTAGGTAGCATCATCCGGGCCGGATGCATAACGTAACTTGCATCCCGACAGGGACGTGCGAGATGGTACTCCGTCCTCGATCCCGTTAGGGTTTAGCTAACCCTAACGGTGGCCTCGCAATCTTGGGTGAGGGTGGCAAATCGTTTATTGCCCCAACGGTCGGGATGATGACTTGGCATTGCCTCGTCCTCGGCGATCGGCACGTCCTCGGCGTGTTCGGCCGTAGCCCTTGATTGCCACTGTTAGGGCAAGGACCGCTTCTCGTGTAAGCCTACCACGACCGGTTCCTTAGCCTCAAAAAGCGGTGGTACAGTGACATAGTTCACGTGTCCGTGTCTCACACCCCTATGTCGGTGACACCGATCCGTAGATTTAGTTAGGCATGGTGGTCGAACACGGGCGGCTTGCCACTAGACCCGGCACCCGAGTTTGCGGTGGCATGCGGTGCGCGCTTACGCTCATTACAATAGCCGAGTGGAGAGCTCCTCGGGATCTTGAGCGATTGCACCTTTCGTATCGACGATGAGAGTGCCGAGGCCGGGACTTGTTCCCGTATAGCGCGTATTGTGTGGTGGTTTTATTTTCCTGACTAAGACCACGAGTTGGCATCCGAGGTCCAAGTGTGGACTTAAGCTATGTGCTCTATTCGTGTTTATACTCATAGCTTGCATACATTCTTCTAGATGATCATGTATATCGTATTGTACCCGGTTGGGATTCTTACTGAGTAATTCGTTACTCACCCTTATTCTGTGGTTTTCCACGGGTAACCAAGCGCGAGAGGCAGGATGGTGAAGGAGGAGCTGTGATCATGGAATCCTCTTTGTCATCTCGACCATTTTATTATATCATGACTCTTGACTCTTGTTATTTCCCCTGAATGCATGTAGACGGGCACGGAGCCCTAGGATGTTTTCTTACGTTTTATGGATTCCAAAGATATTTGTACTTGTGGATTGTTTAAATGGTTTAAATAAATCTCGATCGAGTATGCTTTTAGAAATGTATGTTTTGGTTGTTGAATGTTTCTGTTTTTACTTGGGATCCGAAATATATTTTTCATAATGTCTTTTATTTCCAATACATGCATCGGGGTAAAGGCCCATTTAGAGCCCCTTTTGGGTCGGGTCTTTACAAACCTCTTGCGTTCATGGTTGGAGTTCAGATGGTTCTGAACGAATGGTGGTTGTAGCGAAGCCACGTAGTTCCTGACCGTAGTTGCTAAGGGTGTTGCTCGGAGTCCTTACCCTGGGTGGAAGCTACGATGTGGCTGATGCTTGGAGTAGGAGGATGACACATTCTGAAGCGTTTCTGGTCTTTTTGGTTTCGAGGTTCGGAGCAGGCCAGCATGGTTGTGATGCTGGAAAAAGGAGTTGTTTGTTCAGGCAGTTGGCTGTTAGACTGTTAGACGACAGTGTGGGTCGAGGGTTGCCGAAGAACCCTAGTTGTGGAGAGCCTCACCAGAGCTCAGTCAGGCCCAGGTAGTGAGTTTCAGTTGGCAAGCCGGAGTCATGTAGGTTGTAGACCTCGGGTGAGTTGCTGGCAGATTTGGTAGGCTAGCAAGCTGGAGTTTGTTTGGAGTAGAGTCCGGATTGGTTCCGGTGTGGTGGCAAGTTGGTGCTTGGTGTTGACAAAGGTGTGGTTTCGAGTTGCTAAGAAGTTAGTTTTGCTCGTGGGGCGAGTGGTTCGTGCCCTATAGGTTGTTTTTTTCCTGTTTCCAGGATGTTGAGAGTTGCCCTCCTTTGGTGTTTGGAGGTGTGTCTTGGCTAGTTTGTGGTTGGCAGTTCAGTCTGTGGTGGAACCCCCCTTGTTGTTGCCTCTGTGAGAGTTGGATGTTGTGCTTAGCTGGGCAAGACAGCGTGCGTTGTGGAGCTCCCTGTCCTTCGGATGTCCTCTTGTAAGGATCTGTTTCTCCTTGGGAGTTGCTAGATTATTCCTTGGTCTTGGAGTTGATGGTAGTGGTGCTAGCAAGAGGGAAAAGTTTGTTGGCTGCTTGGAAGCAGTTGTTTGTCCAGTTAAGCGGACTCTTGAGTGGTGTTCTGGAGGTTGCAGTAAGGGTTGTTCTGCTCTTGTGAGTGTTGGGCCTAGTCGGTTAAGGTTCTTTGTGTGTTTGGCGTAGGAGTTGTTGCACCTTTGTAGTTGAAGAACCCCCTTTGTATCAGTTGTGGGTTGAGGTTGTACCATTGTGGCTGGATTAGGGTCTTGACCTTTTGAGGGATCCTTGCGGGTTAGTGTAGCTTGCGCTCTGCCAGCCATTGTTGGTATTCTAGTTTTTGGTAGTTGGTGTTAATCGGGTAGTGGCGTCCCATTTGTGAAGTTTCGGTGGGAAGGTGCAATAAACCTAAGCTAGAGGGTTAAGCTTGTATGTGTTATCGTTTGGACTTGTGAGAAGAGTTTCATGTTTGAGGCAAGCTTCGTTCCGTTGCTTGCATGGAGGTAAGTTTAGTGGAGGGAGCCCTCTAGGGCCCGGTTGTTTGCGGGTTGTCTTGCCTAGTCAGTGATTTAAGTCGAGCTAGAGTTGAGTAGATTGGCGTGGTTATGTAGTGTGCGGTTGGTTAGGCTACCGAGTTCGTAGCACTCAAGTTGTTGGTTTGTAGGATTCCGTGTGGAAGCCGGTAGCTGGTTGAGTTTGTTGAGTGGGTTCGGATGTTTGGCGGATTAGTTGTTGGTAGCTAGAGCTCGCACCTCGTCCCGGTGGAGATGTCATTACTATGGGGCAGTGACATGGCGGTTTCAGGCTAGAGTTGTTGGCACCAGGGTGTGGCAACAAAGGTTATTCTAGGCAGTGCGTTGATGAACTGTGGTTCTGGAGAGCGTTGTTAAGAGGCTTATGAGCCGAGTGCAGTCCTGTAGTGTTTTCACCCTCTGACCGATGGTCTTTTGGGAGGAGTGAGCCAGATCCTTCAAAACTTGTTGCGAGTTGGTGTTTCAGTGATGAGGCAGCGGGAGACCAGTGTTGGTTTTATGAGTTTGCTTTGGGTAGCAGTTCCCAGCTCTTAGTTCATATAGTTCCGTTGAGGCGTTGTATTGTAAATGTTGCAGGATTCCAGTGTTCTGGGAAAAGGTTGGTGGTCGTCAGTGTTGTTTTGGGTCCTGAATTGCTGCGGTTGGTCAGCAGTGCAGTGCAAAAGTTTAGAGCTCGTGTTGTCAGCTCAGAGCAGGCAGAAAAGTTTCGCCGATGTTCGGCGTCGAGTTTTAGAGTTTGAGGTTGGATAGTGCATGTTCTAAGGTTGCACCGATGCGAGATGTGTTGAGGTTTGGTAAGCGAGGGAAGTGGAGTCCCCGTTTTGTTGGACCATTTGAGATTCTCGAGAGGATTGGCAGAGCTGCATATTGGTTACCTTTCCTCCGTTGATGTCAGCTGTGCACAATGTTTTCAGGTATCGATGTTGAGGCAGTATGTGTCGGACCCATCGCTCATTGTGGACTTTGAGCCTTTGCAGCTGATTAAGGATTTGAGCTTCGAGGGGAAGCCTGTAAGTATTCTGGTCTTTGAGACGAAGACGTTGCGTAATCGTGAGATCCGTTTGGTAAAAGTTTAGTGGAGGAGTCAGAGTTCAGAGGAGGTCGCTCGTGAGTGGGGAAGACGAGATGAGATTGCATTATCCTGAGTTGTTCCAGTCTTAAGGACATTCGAGGACGAAAGTCATAAAAAGGAGGGAATATTGTAACGGCCCAGGTTTTCATCCCGGTCTTCCAGGTATGCCCTAGGGGTATTTTGGTAATTTGGTCGGCCACGTGGGCCGTTTATATCTTTGCGATTGCTAAAATTATGGGATGGGTTTATGTAGGTTTTTTAGGCTTTGTGGATGGGTTTGAGCAAGGATAGATGCAAAAGTAAAAATAAAGGAAAATTATGTTGCAGCTGGGATTTGAACCCGAGTTTCCGGGAAAGCCTATGGGGATGCGTGCCAGATGAGCTATGGAGATCTCTTGTTACTCTTTCTGCGACATATCTTGGTTAGCCTTGGATCTTTGGAGTTTTGGTGCATTTGGTTAAATGAAAATAAATTAGGTTTTCTTTTGTCTTCTTCTCCAAAAGCATTGTGGCCACCCAAGCTTGTCTCCCTAGCTCCCCAAGCCAAATTTCTTCTCCTTAACAGCCCCGAGATTCGATCGTCATTCTGGGTAAGATCGCCATTGCAGCCCGCCCATATCGCACCAGCAGGCACCAGGCCGCCCAGCAGCAAGCCCAGACAGCCCCTATCGCACACCCAGGCAGCTCCTACCTCGCCCAGAGGCCCAGGCGTCGAGCAGCTCGTCGCACAGCCCGTCCCAGCGCGCCTGTCGCCGTCCCAGCGCCCTAGCGCCTGTCGCCCGTCGCCGTCCCAGCGCGTCCGCGCGCAGCCAGTGCCTGTGCCGTGCCGCTCGCCCTCCCATGTCCAGCTTGTCCGCGCCGTGCGCCTGCGCCAGCCAGCATTTCTGCGCGCGCGCAGCCCAGCGTTCCCAGCGTGCGGCCTCTACCGCCCATCAACGCCCAGCAACAGCCACACCGTTCAACCTGTCCGTCCGCACGTCAGCCGTGCCGCGTGAGTTGCTCCCGAGCCGAGTCCTACTTATTTTATTTTATTTAGGCCTATGGGTTGTGATTATTATTATGTTTGTTAGATTCTCGTTAGCTAGCTCGGGATCGATCGCAGCTTAGGATTTTGTGTGTAGTTGTCTCCCGGCCAGGTAAGGATTTCTTATCGGAGTTGTGTGGGCCATGCGATATTATATGTGATTGTTGTTTGTATGCTTGTTTGTGATTATCAGCATGTTTAGTGTTAGGTGCTCTGTTCTGAATTCCCGACTTGCATGGTTTCTTATGTTGTTTCTCATGTTAGCTCATGCTAGGTTGTTCTGTTCTGGCATGCTCGTTATCTGTTCTTGCTTCGTAGTATCATGCTAGGTTCGTTGTATCTGTTCAGCACGTATTGGATTGTTTTTTTTTTTAGAAACGCACGTATTGGATTGTTTGTTGTTGATGTTATAGCTTAGAGTCCAGATAGGTAGCATCATCCGGGCCAGAATGCATAAAGTATCTTGCATCCATGGCAGGGACGCACGAGGTAATACCCCATCCCTGGACCCCGTTAGGGTTTAGCTAACCCTATCGGTAGGCCCTGCAATCTTGGGTGAGGGTGGTAGTCTGTGCAATGCCCCAACGGTCGGGATGATGACTTGGCAATGCCTAGTCCCCGGCAGCCGGCACGTCCTCAGCGTGTTTGACAGTAGCTCTTGATTGCCACTTGTTAGGGCAAGGACGGCTTCCTGGTGTAAGCCTACCACTACCGATTCCTTAGCCTCAGGTGCGGTGGTTCTGGCTGACATAGTTCACGTGTCCAGGTCTCACACCCCTATGTCAGTGACACCAATCCAGAGATTTAGTTAGGCATGGTGACTGGACCTGGGCAGCTTGCCACTAGACCCCGACACCCCCCCAGAGTCTGCAGTAGCATGCGGTGCGCGCATACACTCATTACAACGTCGATTGGAGAGCTCCTCGGGATTGTGAGCCAGTGCACCTTTCGTATCGACAGTAGACAGGCTGAGGCCGGGACTTGGTTCTCGTATAGGGCCTATTGTGTGGTGGTTTTTTCCGGACTAAGACCCTGAATTGGCATCCGAGGTTTGTAAGTGGATTTAAGCTATGTGCTCTATTCTGTGTTTATATTCATAGCTTGAATATCTTTCGACTCGATGACCATGTATATCGTATTGTACCCCGATTGAGGATTCTTACTGAGTAATTCGTTACTCACCCTTATTTTTGTGGTTTTCCACAGGTAACCAAGGTGCGAGACAGGATGGCTGAAAGAGGAGCTGTGATCATGGGAACCTGCTGTTGTCTCTGATTTTTATATTATGACTCTTTGCCTTTTTTATTTCCTCTGAATGCATGTAGCCGGGCACGGAGCCCTAGGATGTTTTCTAAAATGTTTTTGTGGATTCAAGCATTGTTGTAACTGAGAAGGTTTTGAATGTTTTTAATAAATCTCTAATCAGAGTAAACTTTTGGAAACGTATTTGTCTTGAAACAAGTGCTTGGAGACAGGGATAGGTTTCAGTAAACTGTATTGATTTCTGAATTGAATGTTGAATGTTTTAGTTTTAATTGGAATCCGAAAACATACCTGCATATTGTCGTTTACTTTGAATGCATGCATTGAGGTAAAGGCCCATTTAGAGCCCCTTTTGGGTCGGGTCTTTACAAGACCTGACCCGAGAAGGGTCCTTGTAAGAACCCGACCCAAAACACGGTCCTAAACCTAGGTTCTCACTCAGCATGCAAGTTAAATATTTCATCAAGCGGTTTTGTGCTCATATTTAAAACCTTTCAAAACATTTAAAAGCGGGGTCACTTAAAACATAAACAACAACCTTCATTTAAGCAAAGCCAACAAAGTAAAACAAGCCTGGCCAATGTTTATAAAATCATACAATACAATTAATGCAACTTTTAAAAACGTCCCCCAAGGATTCCTGTCAGTCTACATGCTGAACAAATTATGCAAACAATAAAAGACAGAGTGCCGGCGGCTCCCATGATCAATCAGCTCCTCGCTTAGCTAGCCGTCCGGTCTTTGTCCCAAGTTACACAGTGGAAAACCACGAGAAATAAGGGTGAGTATAAACATACTCAAGAAGAATCCCCAACCAGGTACAATACGATACATCAATCATCTAGCACCCTAGTATACATGCAAGCGATTACCAACACGGATCATAGCTCAACGAGCTTACAAGGCGAGAATCTGAATCCTCGGAAGTCTCCTACTTCCGGCCTAATGATTGGCTCTCATAACCAATCCCGGGACATCTCCGAGGGTCTTTCTCCCTCGACCAATTGATCAGCTCAAAAACCGATCCCAAAGATGTCCGACACCCTCGAGGGTCTTTCTCCCTCGACCATATGATCAGCTCAAAAGCCAATCCCAATGGGTGTCCTCAAGGGCCTCTTACCCTCGCTAACAAATCTGGACTAACGGTGTCACTGAACACAGTAGTGCGAGGCCCTCGGCACTCATCTGTGCAGCCTGTACCACCGACCTGAAGCTAAGAACCGGCCAAGGCGGGCTTGCACCGCTTGGCGTGGTTCCGCTCTAGCAGAGCTACAAACTAGGCTTATGTCGATGTGGTAGCTAAATCCATCTACCGTGTCGGGAAGCAATGTACGCTATGCTTCGCTCTACACCCGACCGGTGGGGACAAAGTATGTTATGTCCGCTTTCAGCCTCTAGATGATGACAAACCCTACTATACTAGCTAGGAGTACAAAATAACTGATTCCTGGCTAAACATACATATCAACATCAATCACACATAACCTAGCATGATACTACGAACTTAAAGCAGGAATCATAAGCATCTTTGGAAGAACAAACCTAGCATGGCACTAACATGTACAATCAGGGCAAACATGCTAGCAAGAGATCAAACATAGCTGTCCTATCACTATCATGCTCATAACAGTCAACAAGCATACAAAGCACATCATGATAATGTCGCAGGGTCCACACAACCACGGTAAGAAATCCTTACCTGGAAACAAGCAGAAATTAACTACCATAAGCCAACCAAGCGACTCCCGAGCTTCTAAGTGAACCCGAGCAACCTAAGCATTTAATAAAAATATCCTAATTAAATAACAACAACCAATCAACTTAGGGTCCAAAAGAGTGGAGGCTCGGAATTACCAACCGAGAAGGTACAAGGTCTCGCCCCAACAATTTTGGCAAAACAGCTCTCAAGTGGCAAGTGGCGACGGTACCGGGCGGCGGGGCGGGCGCGGCATGGCACGCTGGGCAGCGACAGCGCGACCGACGGACCCGCACGGCGCAGCGGCTCTGGCGGGCGCCAGGCGCGACGGAGAAGCTCGACGCGGGCGCGCTGGCGCTGGCGACGCGACGCGGCGACGCTGTGTAGGCGCGCCCGCGTCAGCGTCGGCGGCCGGCCGCGACAGCGTGTAGGCCGCTTTGCGATCGGGCGATGTAGGGCTGATGGTCAAGGGCGACAGTGGTGATGGGCCGCGCGCAGGGCTGATGGTCGGGCGATCGGGCTGATGGTCAAGCGATAAGGGTGATGGCGGCGCGGGGGCTCTTCGGGCTGGTGGCTCTCGGGGCGACTCGGTGCGGCTCGGTTGGGTTTCTTGGTGAGGTCGGCAAGGAGAGAGAGAGAGAGAGAGAGAGAGAGAGGTAAAACAAGGGGAATGGGATTTTCTTGATTTTCTTTCCTTTTCCTAATTTAAATAGGTCTTGGTGACTTAAATCTCTTCCCCGGGCTTCCTCCTTCTAGTCCCGGCTGAAGCAACCTTTTCTCCTTATTAAACTCATTTAAACCAAGCTCCCAAATCACCATCAAGGGCAAGGGTTCAAATCCTAATGGAAGCACTTAAATTAACAATAATTTTGTTAATTACCAAATCACCTCCAAACTTCCAACCAACTAGCCCGAACTTCTTGGGTCCGGCAACCAACAACAATCAAGCCTCGACAAGGGCAGGAGTGACCACGAATCTGAAAATCCACAAAACCACGACCAGGGGGCAAAAGACCAAAATACCCCTAAGGGTTAAAATAGCTCTAACGGCCCATCCGAACATCCGCATAATGTCCCGAAAACATCTGGGAAACCGAAATAGAAAACTGGGCCGTTACAATACTCCCTCCTTTTAAGACTTTCTTCCTCGAAAGTCCTAAGACGAAAACAACTCTAGGAAATCTCCACTGATCCTTAACCAACCAAACTCCCGGTCAAGACAACACTAAATCTTCTTCGAAATCCAAACCCCCTTGGGTTCCCAAAGGCTCAAAGCCACAAGCCATCCAGTCTGCCACAAACTATCTCAACCAAGACTGGGCATACACCGAACTCCGAAGAAATAGATGTGATAGTGCTAACGGTAATACACATCCTCAAACTCGCACTAGCTCTCAAACGGTCTTAAAATCTTAGGGCTCACTTAACCCTACTAGCCCAACTCGGAACGCCTCTCTACGGCGCTACTCTCAGCAAACTCGTGGACGGGTAACAAGCTCTAAAACTCTCCACGCCACGCTCGGCGTAACTTCTCGAATGCTCATAGTTGTTATCAAACACCTCGACCCTTCACCATGCTGACCAAACAACTGAACTCCCAGGTTTCAGAAACTAAACGGCCTACTCTTACTTCGCAAGAGATCTGCGAGCCCCAATGGTTGCCTACAATCCTTAACGAAATCCAAATCGAACCACCAACTGGTGACTGATCCCAAGGCAAACTCCTCCAACTAGCATGCGTACACAACACTTAAGCAACCATCATACGAGAAATCGAAGCACCAAAGCCAAGGGGCACTTTTGATGGTTCACCAAACGGCTACCACCATCACACCACCAAACTTCACTCGATCACCTTTAGAAGACAAGGTCCGAGCACGTGCTCCACTCGGCCAAACTAACAAACTGGAGCCCCTCAATGGCCGACAACAAACTTTCCAATGCAATCCGATCAGCCACTAGCCTAAGAGAACATCGCCAGACAGAAAAACAAACAACATTCCTCTTACGGAAATCTCGAGCGAAGAGGAATAAAACATTACGTGGCTACTAGCAACACAATAGCCGGAGGATAACAACTCTAAGGTTTCCAACCAATGCCACGACATCTCTGTGCCAACCCACTCAACTGTGGCTCAGCTATAATGCCAACTGCGAACGCACATCAACTAAGAACAAAGCCCGAGAAGGCTTGCTCTGCAGAAACTCAACCCAAGCTTATAACGAGAAAGGCTCGCCTCCAAGCTGCCACTCAACTCTTAAGCCCATCTGGCTGCTCCAAGGACTTCCTCCTTATAGCTTAGACCTAACTCTTCTTCCAATCCAGAAACTCCACCCACGAAACATCGCTAGGAATAAGGATAGCGACGACCACAAGCTTGCAGATCCTGAACAACACGAGTCGGCAAGACTACCTCAAAAGTTAAAACTCGAGGCCGGCATCCACGGTGCAACTCAACTACCAAAGAACTAAGGGGTTCTACAAACTCCAAAGATCCAACAACCTTCCAGCAACAACTCAAGCCCTTGAACTGGCAGGCCTCCGCCCTTGCGGGAACAAACAAATTTTCGCTTGTTAACAAACAAACACAGGGACACTACCGCTAGGCTGACCGCTGCGCTACTCTGATCAACTACACAACTCAGGAGCTAAGCTGACTCGTCCTCAACAGGAACGATTTCCCAGCAAGCGAACTTCCGAAGGACAGCGAACTTCACACACGCTCGCTGTCTTGTTCAAACCCAAGGGCAACAACAACCAACTCTCTTGGAAGCAACATCCGAGGATCCTCAATCGCTTGAACCCCCAACTTGGAACTAGCAGTGCCTACTCAATTGCCGAGGGAGGGGTCAACTCCCAAAACTTCCTGACTAGGAACAAGTCCTCAGGGCAATGCCCGCTTGCTCGAACCGAGCTAGCTCACGAAACAACATGGGAACCAAACCTTGGTCAACACCAAGCACCACCTCGCTAAGAATTCCGAAAATCAACGTGGAGGTTACCAAGAACAAATCTAGCTTGTTAACCGACAACAAGCATCCAGCAACTCAACCGAGGAACACTGCCTAGGTCTGACTGAGCTCTGGTGAGGCTCTCCACAACTTAGGGTTCCTCCGATCGCCCTCCGACACACACTGTCGTCAAACGGTCTAACGCACAAGCGGCTACACGAGCACATCTCCTCCGGCATCTCAGCAACTGTTTGGCCAAAAGCTCTTCCTTGCCACATCATGTAGCAAGCACGGCGATGCTCCACACAATCTGAAAAGTGCCTTACCACACTTGATGCAATGAGCGGCCGCCTGGACCGCCCGCGGCGATCTTGAGCTCTAACTCTGGTCGTACGATCGCGACCCCTAGGCGGCCCTCGCTGTCGGAGTCTGCTATCCACCTGAGCGGGAACGACCAGAAGACCCAAACTTCCTCTTGCTCAAAGCATCAGCTACATCGTAGCTTCTACCAAGGGTAAGGATCCGAACAACTCTCTTAGCCATGGAGGCCAAAAACTCCGCGATTTTACTACCATCGCCCTGGATCAGTTCCAACTGAACTCCAACCATCGATCAACAAGAAATACCTCTACCCAGGTCAAGGGCCAACTAGCATAACTTGCCTACGCAACAACCCGGCTACCGGCACGGTAACCTCTCAACCCAAGTTAGGGCATTTGCCAAGAACTAAAGTCCTAACTCCTCAGAACTGAGCACTGGTTTCACAACCTAAAACCCCTCGTGGTTCTTGAAAAATACACCACGGAACGAGCTACACAAAAGTACACCGGCGTGTACAGCTCCAACTTGGTTCCTTAAGATCCAAACCAACAATATTCTCACACAAGGCAACTTTTGCCTCCCAATAGAGCCACATCTAGCAAAGGAGCAACAAGAGTTCAACCCACTCGGGGTCAACTCACCACGGAATGCCACATTGGTCGACTCACTCTTACAATAGCATAGCCACACAAATCTAACTTACCTCATACCAATGGTCCACTAAATGTGTTCCGATCAACCATCCAACTCATGGCTCTAACAGTGGATCAACCACGCATCATCGATGCCAACCCTACTCATATTAGGGTAACTCCAGGGTAGTCGAATCACACTACCATCCAACTGGTTCTCACAAGCCCACAACACAGCGGGAACTCGGACGCGCTAGCCCTTAACAACCAACAACATCCTTTGTACCCAACTCTCGGTGACCCTGAAAGGCTCCTACTTATCCCTCGAACGACCTCAAACTTGTAGTTCTCTGGCTACAACCGAGCTAGATCTCTTATGCAGCCCAAATAGGTGCAATCTCAGGAATGGGTACAAGACTAGTGGGGATGCTAAACTCCGGGCGGGTCCTGGAACCACCTGTACGAAAAGTGCCAACCGCGAATCTAGGCCTCCTCTCAAAGCTTGGTGCCAACAGGCACTACTTCCTTTACAACACAAACATCCCTTTACGGGCTTTAAGCCCCTCTGAGGGTAGGGAAGGTCACACTTCAGGTGACAAGGCAATGGCACTCAACACAAGAGTCTCAACCCTCGAGTAGACTACTCTCTGACATCACGTCTAACAGACAAGCCAAGGCCAACTCCTGCATCCCACTCGATGCTCAACGAATACTCAGGCCAACCCTTGGGTGGCAGCACCTAGCTCCACACCTGGAACATGCTAACAGAAGGTGCTTCTCTCTATTAGCCAGCTGAAAACCACGGACGGATTAAGTCCTGACAAGAAAAATCCACACTACCCCGTGGCTACGAGGGTACTAAAAGAACTGGCTGCAAAACGACTGCAGGTTTGCAGGAGGACAAGATGTCTCTACATCTTCCTCAAAAGCTACTAACTTGGCAGCTTGCCAATCGACCGGGTGGCTGGTGGAGACTCTGCTGGTCCGCCTCTCACCGGGGACTTCCACCACCACACTACTGCATCAAACAGCACCAGAACGACACGCCTCGACCTCTGAACATCAGGTCATCGCCCCTAACTTATCAAAGATAACTCTCTTGATCGAGCCCTCCCGGAACCTCAGGAGACTCTCTGGAGCTACAAGGAGGGGTGTCTCTAAATAAACTCTGCCCACCGGGCTATCTGTGCCCAAGACTCCTCACTCTGCGCTACAAAGCTGCGCTGGGGTCTCAGCTCTCTGTTAGCTAAAAGACTCGCCATCAACTCCTCATGGTTGGAGCACACTCTGCTCAAGGAGTCTCACTTTGAGGCGGACTAGCCTCTACCCCCTTCTCTTGGCAACTCATCTCGCGTGGGCCAAAGGTGGCCTCTGGGTCTAGACAACCCTAGACGTGGTCTCATGATCAACATGAACAGTCCAACTCCTCGGTTGGAAATACCAAACGTCCCTGCTCCTCTAAGTGCAATCAACATACTAGCGATCTACACAAAGCATAAAAGCTAGCCCACGCTGGGGCTCACACTGCCAAACAAGGGTAACACATGTATACTAGATGCAGTATTGTAAAATAAAACCCTTAGCTTAATGAACTCAGACAAACCTGACGACCGCGGAGTGCTGATGATCATGGGGGCAACAACCTACAAAGCAGGTTAGTCTACAGAATCTATGACTCTGTGCTCTGATACCAACTGTAAGAACCCGACCCAAAACACGGTCCTAAACCTAGGTTCTCACTCAGCATGCAAGTTAAATATTTCATCAAGAGGTTTAGTGCTCATATTTAAAACCTTTCAAAACATTTAAAAGCGGGGACACTTAAAACATAAACAACAAACTTCATTTAAGCAAAGCCAACAAAGTAAAACAAGCCTGGCCAGTGTTTATAAAATCATACAATACAATTTAAACAACTTTTAAAAACGTCCCCCTAGGACTCCTGTCCGTCTACATGCCGAACAAATTATGCAAACAATAAAAGACAGAGTGCCGGTGGCTCCCATGATCAATCAGCTCCCTCTGCTAGCCGTCCTGGTCTTTGTCCCAAGTTACACGTGGAAAACCACGAAATAAGGGTGAGTATAAACATACTCGGTAAGAATCTAGCAGGAGGTACAATACGATACATCAATCATCTAGCACCCTAGTATACATGTAAACAGCACCAACACGGATCATAGCTCAACGAGCTTACAAGGCGAAATGGAATCCTCGGAAGTCTCCTACTTCGGCCTAATGATTGGCTCTCATAACCAATCTCCGGACATCTCCGAGGTCTTTCTCCCTCGGACAATTGATCACTCAAAAAACGATCCCAAAGATGTCCGACACCCTCGAGGTCTTTCTCCCTCGACCATATGATCACTCAAAAGCCAATCCCAATGGGTGTCCTCAAGGGGCCTCTTACCCTCGCTAACAAATCCGGACTATCGGAGAGTACCCGAGTCCGGCTCTAAATTGGAAGGAACCGGTGTACTCACGAACATTAGCTTTGGGAGCTCTCGAACCGACGACTAACGCTATGTGTCGCGCACACCGCATCTTCTCTTTGGCGGCGTAAATGTGGGGCCTAGGTACAAACTACGCGGGCTAGGTACGCATGCCTAAAGACTCGGAAACGATGTCATCAACACGATGGTCACGAGGCCCTCGGCACTCATGCGTGCGGCTGTGCACCACCGACACGAAGCTAAGAACCGCCAAGGCAAGCTTGCACCGCTAAGCGGGGTTCCGCTCTAGCAGGCTACAAACTAGGCTTATGTCGTTGTGATAGCTAAATCCACATCGGCTGTTGGGGGGAAGCAATGTACGCTATGCTTCGCTCTACACCCGACCGGTGGGGACAAAGTATGTTATGTCCGCTCTCAGCCTCTGGATGATGACAAACCCTACTATACTAGCTAGGAGTACAAAATAACTGATTCCTGGCTAAACATACATATCAACATCAATCACACATAACCTAGCATGATACTACGAACTTAAAGCAGGAATCATAAGCATGCTGGAAGAACAAACCTAGCATGGCACTAACATGTACAATCAAGCAAACATGCTAGCAATAGATCAAACATAGCTGTCCTATCACTATCATGCTCATAACAGTCAACAAGCATACAAAGCACATCATGATAATGTCACAGGGTCCACACAACCACGGTAAGAAATCCTTACTTGGAAACAAGCAAAAAATAACTACCATAAGCCAACCAAGCGACTCCCGAGCTTCTAAGTGAACCCGAGCAACCTAAGCATTTAATAAAAATATCCTAATTAAATAACTACAGCCAATCAACTTAGGGTCCAAAAGAGTGGAGGCTCGGGAATTACCAACCGAGAAGGTACAAGGTCTCGGCCCCAACAATTTTGGCAAAACAGGCTCTCGGCGGCAAGTGGGCAGGCAGGACATGCAGCTGGGGCGAGCAAACTGGGCGCTGCTGGGCACGCTGGCGCGGCAGGGGACCGGCGCTGGCGCGGCTAGGGAAAGGCGCACGGACGGGCGCTGGCGACACGATCGTCGGTAGCGCGCAGCGCGACGGAGACGCCCGTCTGAGGGCGCCAGCCCGCTGGCGACGTTGTTGTGCGGCGCTGCGCTTCTTCTGCGTCTCGCGTCTGGGCGACAGACTCACCGGCTGCGACAGCGCGTCTGGGCTGCTCGGGTGGCGCGCGAGGGGTGATGGTCGGGCGGCGGGGTGATGGGCGGCCGATAGGGGATGGCGGCGGGGCTATCTGCTGGGGCTGGTGGCTCGGGGCAGCTCGGTGCGGCTCTGTTGGGTTTCTCGGTGAGGTCGGCAAGGAGAGAGAGAGAGAGAGAGGTAAAACAAGGGGAATGGGATTTTCTTGATTTTCTTTCCTTTTCCTAATTTAAATAGGTCTTGGTGACCTAAATCTCTTCCCCGGGCTTCCTCCTTCGAGTCCCGACTGAAGCAACCTTTTGCCTTTTTAAAACTCATTTAAACCAAGCTCCCAAATCACCATCAAGGGCAAGGGTTCAAATCCCAATGGAAGCACTTAAATTAACAATAATTTTGTTAATTACCAAATCACCTCCAAACTTCCAACCAACTAGCCCGAACTTCTTGGGTCTGGCAACCAACAACAATCAAGCCTCGACAAGAGCAGGAGTGACCCTGGAATCCTGAAAATCCACAAAACCCTGACTGGGGGCAAAAAGACCAAAATACCCCTAAGGGTTAAAATAGCTATAACGGCCCATCCGAACATCCGCATAATGTCCCGAAAACACCTGGGAAACCAAAATAGAAAACTGGGCCGTTACAGTCCTAACCCTGGTCTTTAATGTAACGGCCTGGAAATTTCATCCCGGTCTTCCCGGGTTTCCCACGGGCATTTTGGTAATTTGGTCGGGCCGACAGGGCCGGTTATGTCTTTGCTAATTGCCGGAAAAATTATGAGATGATTTGAATGGGATCGGGAAGCTTGGTGAAGATATTTAGGCTTGGTAGAATGCAAAAAGATATAGGGAATTAAATAGCGCATCGAGTGAGATTCGAACTAGGGTCGCTTGGGAAGCTAGACGGGTGGCATTGCCACTTGAGCCATCGGGCGTCTTTGTAAACTTAAACGCGCCATCTTTTATTTATGCGTGTTTTGAGACGCCTTTGGTTTAAAAGCCAGCTCGCCGAGCCTTCTTCCCCATTTCTTCTTCTTCCTTCGCGATTTCTCTCTCGCCGACTTCAATTCGCCCAGCTCTTCCTCAAAAATCCGAAGCCAATTCCCGAGCAGCTGGTAAGTTTCTCCTTCTCTTCTTCTCCTTCTCGTCTCCGTCGACCCCTTTCCCCTATTTCTGGATTTCCATTTTCCGGCCATGTTGAAGTGAGTTGCTGGGTGGTTTTTGTGCAGCTTGTGTAGAGGAGTTCAACCAGCAGCAAATTGCTCGTAAAATCTCATCAAATTGCCCGAATTCGAGCTCCCTATCCATCGCCTGTGTTCGCCAAATGGCGTGCTCTGTCGCAGCCCAGCCCGCCGAGCCACGCCGCGCACCAAATTGCGCCAGCGCGCGCGTCCTCGCCCTTGCGCCGTTTAGGTGCGCCTGTCGCCGAGCCGTGCCACCGAGCCGTGTCGCCAAGACGCGCCCCAGCGCCGTGTCGCATGTCCTGTTGTCGAGCCGAGCCGTCAAGCCGAGCCGCGTCGAGCCGAGCCGCGCCGAGTGAGAGCCGAGCTGAGCCTATTTATTTTATTTTATTTAGATTTTGTGTGTAATTGTGTTGTGCTTGTGTAAAGATCCGACCCAAAAAGGGCTCTAAATAGGCCTTTACCCCAATGCATGCATTCAAAGTAAAGGACAATATGCAAATAATTTTCGGATTCCCAATTAAAACAAAACAATCAAGGTTCAATCAGAAATAAAGATAGTTTGTTTGAAACTCATCCCTGTCTCCAAGCACTGTTTCAAGGCAAATACATTTCCAAAACGTACACTCTGATCAGAGATTTCTTAAAACATTTGAAACATCCTCAAATTCAATAAAGCGAGAATCCACGAAAACATTCGTAAAACATCCTAGGGCTCCGTGCCGACTACATGCATTCGGGGAAAATAAGAAGACAAGAGTCATAGAAATAAAAAGTCGAGACGGCAGCGAGTCCCCATGATCACGACTCCTCCTTGACCATCCTGCCTCGCACCTTGGTTACACCGTGGAAAACCACAAAATAAGGGTGAGTAACGAATTACTCAAGAAGAATCCCCAACCGGGGTACAATACGATGCACATGGTCATCTAGATGAGTGTATGCAAGCTATGAATATAAACACGGGAAAAGCACATAGCTTGAGTCCACACTTGGACCTCGGATGCCAACTCGGGTCTTAGTCCGGAGATAAATCCACCACACCATACGTCCTATACGAGAAACAAGTCTCGGCCTCGGCTGTCTCTCTGTCGATCTGAAAGGTACACTAGCTCAAGATCCCGAGGAGCTCTCGAAGAGGCGCGTAATGTAATGAGCGTAAGCATGCACCGTGTGCTCTGCGCAGACTATGGGGGTGCCGGTCTAGTGGCAAGCTGCCCATGTCCAGTCACCACGCCTAACTAAATCTGGGATCGGTGTCACCGACGACATAGGGTGTGAGACCTATACACGTGAACTATGTCGGCTGAACCACCGCACTGAGGCTAAGGAATCGGTCGTGGTAGGCTTACACCAAGCCGTCCTTGCCCTATCGGTGGCAATCAAGGGCTCTGGCCGAACACGCGAGGACGTGCCGATCGCCGGACGAGGCAATGCCATGTCATCATCCCGACCGTTGGGGCATTTAACGATCTGCCACCCTCACCCAAGATTGCGGGGGCCTACCGGTCGGGTTAGCTAAACCCTAACGGGGGTCGGGGACGGAGAACTATCTCGGCGTCCACGCCATGGATGCAAGATACTTTATGCATCGGGCCCGGATGATGCGACCTACAATTCTAACACCTTAACAATCGGCAACAATCCAATACGTGCTCAAAAGAATACAGCGGACCTAGTATGGTACAACGGAACAAGAATGAATATGAGCATGCGAACGGAACAACCTAGCATGGACTAACATGAAAGAACAACATACGAAGTCATGCGATCGAGAAATCGAGCGAGCACCTAAACTATACATGCTGATAGTCACAAACAAACATACAACATCAATCACATAGAACATCGCGAGGTCCACACAACTCGGTAAGAAATCCTTACACGCCGGGAGGCAACTACACACAAAATCCTAAGCTGCGATCGATCCCGAGCTAGCTAACGAGAACCTAACAAACACAATAATAATCACAATCCATATGTAACGGCCCAGTTTTCTATTTCGGTTACCCAGGTGATTTCGGGTCATTATTCGGATGTTCGGATGGGCCGTTAGAGCTATTTTAACCCTTAGGGGTATTTTGGTCTTTTGCCCCGGTCGTGGTTTTGTGGATTTTCGAGATTCGGTGGTCATTCCCGCCTTTGTCGGCTTAATGGTTGTTGGTTGCAAGACCAGAGAGGTTTGGGCAAGTTGTTTGGAAGTTTGGAAGTATTTTTGAAAATGGAAAAATTATTTATAATTTTTGGTGCTTCCATTGGGATTTGAGCCCTTGCCCTAAATGGTCTTTGAGAGTTTGTAGGAAATGAGAGTTTTATTTTTTTAAGTAAGTTTGCTTGGGCCGGGTTTTGAAAGTGGATGCTTTGGGAAGGGATTTTAGGCCTTTTAAATTAGGAAAAGAAGGAAAAAATCAAGAAAATCCCTCTTCCCCTTGTTTTGGCAAGATTTTCTCTCTCTCTCTCTCTCTCTCTCTCTCCTAGCCGACCTCACCAAGAACCCAAACCCTAGCCGCTAAGCCCAGCCGCCATGCCCAGATCGCACCAGCCTGCACATCCCTGTCGAGCCAGCCGCACGGCTGCCGCACCGCCCAGCCATGCCCAGATCGCACCAACCCCAGTGTCGCCCAGCGGCCGCTCAGCCCGAGCGCACCAGCGCACCTGCGCCGCGCCGCCCATGCCCAGCGCGCCCGATCGCCTTTGCCTCGCCCAGCCAGACGCGCGCGCGCGCTTCGCACGACCGACCGCCCGAGCGCGCGCGCTCCGCTTCGTTACCGCCCGGCCGCCTCGCCAAGCGCCCGACGAACACCAGCGTGTTCGCTCGCTGCGGCGGCCCCGCGTCTGCGTGCGTCACCGCTTCGTCCGCGTCCGCCCGCCAGCCGCGCGCGCACTCCCTCATCGCGATCGCGCGCGCGCAACCTAAGCGCCAGCGCCACTTCCCTGCCGCGCCAAAGACGCCCAGCCAGCGCCCGATAGTGCCAGCGCGCCCAGCGCCCGCCCAGTCAGCGCCGGTGCCAGCGCCCAGCGCCCGGTGCAGCGCCCAGCGCCAGCGCGCCACCTATGTCCTGCGGCGGACGACACTGCCTTGCCGTCATGGGTTGGGGCGTGGCCTTGTGTCTTCTCGGTCGGTAATTCCGAGACTTTTTCCTTTGGGCCCTAGGCAATTGGCATTGTTTATTTAATTAGGTTGTTTTTATTAAAATGCTTAGGTTGCTCGGTTTAGCTTTAAAGCTCGAGGTCATTATTTGATTGTGAAAGTTATTTACGCTCGTTTCGGTAAGGATTCCTTCACCGTGGTTGTGTGGACCTGCGATGCTTTCTTGAATGTGCCTTATATGCATGTTTACTTTTATGGACATGATTAGTGGATAGGACACTTGTGATTGCACTCCTGCTAGCATGTTTGCTTGATTGTACATGTTAGTGCCATGCTAGGATTGTTCTTCCGGCATGCACGAGATTCTGCTTTAAGTTCTTAGTATCATGCTAGGTTATGTATGATTGATGATGATTATGTATGTTTAGCCAGAATCGTTTACTCTATACTCTAGCTAGTGTGTTAGGCCGTCATCATCTAGAGGTGAGAGCGGACATAACGTACCTTGTCCCCACCGGTCGGGAGTAGAGCGCGAAGCATAACGTACATTGCTTCCCCGGCGAGCGATGTGGATTTAGCTACCACATCGGCATAAGCCTGGTTTGTAGCTGCTAGAGCGGAACCACGCCAGCGGTGCAAGCACTGCCTTGGCGATTCTTAGCCAGTCGGTGAGTGCACTGTGCCGCACAGATGAGTGCCGAGGGCCTCGCACTCGTGTTCGATGACACCGTTTTGAGTCTTAGGCATGCGTGCTGCCCGCGTGGTTTGCCCTTAGGCCCCGCATTTACGCCGGTTGCGAGAAGAGCATGCGGTGTCGCGCGCCACGCTTTTAGTCGCCAGTTGAGAGCTCCCTGGGCTAATGTTCGTGAGTACACCAGTTCCTTCGATTTAGAGCGGACTTGGGTACTCTCCGATAGTCAGTTATATAGCGAGGGTAAGAGGCCCTTGAGGACACCCATTGGGATTGGCTTTTGAGTGATCATATGGTCGAGGAGAAAGACCCTCGAGGGTGTCGGACATCTTTGGGATCGGTTTTTGAGTGATCAATTGGCCGAGGAGAAAGACCCTCGGAGATGTCCCGGGATTGGTTATGAGAGCCAATCATTAGGCCGGAAGTAGGAGACTTAGAGGATTCAGTCTGCCTTGTAAGCTCGTTGAGCTATGATCCATGTTGGTAATTGTTTGCATGTATACTAGGGTGCTAGATGATTGATGTATCGTATTGTACCGGTTGGGGATTCTTCTTGAGTATGTTTATACTCACCCTTATTTCTCGTGGTTTTCCACGGGTAACTTGGGACGATCTGCAGGGACGGCTAGCGGAGGGAGCCGATTGATCATGGGGCCGCCCAAGCACTCTGTCTTTATTGTTTGCATATTTGTTCGGCATGTAGATGGGCAGAGTCCTAGGGGAAAACATTATAAAAAGTTGTTTGAAGCTGTTTTGAATGTTTTTATATATCTTGCCGAGCTTGTTTTACTTCGTTGGTTTTCTTAAACAAAGTTGTTGATTATGTTTTAAGCATTCCCGTTCTAAATGTTTTGAAAGGTTTTAAATATCGACACTAAACCGCTCGGTGAAATATTTAACTTGCATCTTTGGTGAGAACCTAGGTTTAGGACCGTATTTTTGGGTGGGTTCTTACACATAGGCCTAAACATAATAAAATAAACAAGGCTTGGCTCGGGAGGAACTCACAGCTGCTGCTTGGCATGACAGCAGACGGGCGACGACATGGCGAGTGCTGCGATGGGCGCGATAGGCGGCGGGGTAGTCGCGGCGCTGGGCGCTGAGAAGCGCAGATGGGCGGCAGAGCGCATAGCGCGCGCACGGACGGCCGGCCGGCGCGCAGCGCATGGGCGTGAACAAGCTGGACGCGGACGGACACGCAGCGCGGCGCGCAGCTGGGGCGGCAGCAGGCGCGCGGTGGCGAGCGTCTGGGCGTCGCGATTTCGCTGCTGCGAGGGGCTCGATAGGCGCATCTGGCTGGGCGAGATCTGAAATTGCGGCGGTGCTCGGACGTCTGGCTCATTTCTTTGAGCGGCAGCCGCTCGATGCTACCAGTAGGGGCGATGGAGCCGGGCGACTCAGGCGATCTGGGCTTCTTCTTGGTGCGATCTGGCCGGTGGGAGGCTGCTGCGGCGGTGAAATTTCTTGGTTGGGGCTCCTCTCGGCGGGCTGCAAACAAACACACACACACACCCACACTCTTCTATTTACATTCGGCCAGCAAGAACTCAAATCGGAGAAGACGAAGAGGAAGATCGATACCTACCCTAATGATGATGATCGATCCAAGGGAGCTGCAAGGATGAAGAACTTCGGCAAGGCAATGGAGAGAATAGCTTGGGCGGCCACACACTTTGGAGAAGAAGATGGAACAAACCTAATTTCTATTTCATTTAACCAAATGCACCAAAACTCCCAAAATCCAAGGCTAACCATAAAATGATGCAGGAAGAGCAACAAGAGCACCTAATGGCTCAATTGGCACACATCCCCACAAGCTTTCCAGAAGACCAGGTTCGAATCCTAGGCGCAACATAATTCCTATATTTTTACTTTTGCATCTATCCATGCTCAAACCCATCCACAAAGCCTCAAAACTTACATAAATCCATCCAATAATTTTAGCAATGGAAAAAGACATAAGCGGCCACACTGGCCCGACCAAATTACCAAAATACCCCTTGGGCATACTGGAAGATCGGAGTGAAAACACAGGCCGTTACAATATTCCCTCCTTTTTATGACTTTAGTCCTCGAAAGTCCTTAAGATGAGCATTTCGGGATAATGCAATCTCATCTCGTCTTCCCGCTCCCAAGTGGCTTCCTTGGGCTCGGACTCCTCCACTGAACTTTTACTAACCGAATCTCGCGATTCACGCAGCGTCTTAGTCCCGAATGCAAGGATCCCCACCGGCTTCTCCTCGAAGCTCAAATCCTCATTCACCGCAAAGGCTCAAAGTCCACAATGTGTGGCCGGGTCCAACACGCATCTTGCCTCAACATCGATACATGAAATCATTGGCACGGTGACAATGACGAAAAAAGCTAACCAATATGCAACTCTGCCAATCCTCTCGAGAATCTCAAATGGTCCAACAACGGAGACTCCTCTTCTCCCGCTTACCAAACCTCAACACAACTCACAGCGGTGCAACCTTAAAAGCATGCACCGCCCAACCTCAAACTCTAAAACTCGGCGCGAACATCGTGAAACTTTCATGCACGCTGCGGGTTGACAACACGAGCTCTAAACTTTTGCCTTTGCTTTCTGGCGACCAACGCGATGAATTTCGGGACCCAAAACAATCACGGCGACCACCAACCTTTTCCAAGAACACGGAATCACGCAACACTTACAATACAACGCCTCAACGAAACTATATGAATTAACAGCTAGGAGGCGCTGCCCAAGGCAAACTCATAAAATCCAACAACGGTTTCGTTGCCTAACCACGGAACACCAGCGCGCAACAAGCTCCAAAGGATCTAGATCACTCCTCCCAAAAACAACGGTCAAAGGGTGAAAACACTACGAGATTGCACTCGGCCCATAAGCCTCTTAACAACGCTCTCCGAGAACCACGGTTCATCAACGCCTTTGCCTAGAACAAACCTTCGTTGCCCACGGCTGGTGACAACAACTCCGACTGGCCGACATGCCTCTACTCCATAGAAATGGCATCGCACACGAAGCAGTGCGAGCTCTCCACTTTGAAACCAATCCTCCAAGAATCTAATCTCACACAACAACCTCAACTAATCGACGGCTCCACACGGAAAACTTACAATCCAACAACTTGAGTGCTATGGCCTCGGAAGCTCAAACAACTACAAACTGCATAGCTATGCCAATCCACACAACTCTAGCTTGACTCAAATCACTTTGTTTGGACAAGTCGACTGCCAACAACCAAGACCCAGAGGGCTCCTCCACCAAACTTACCTCCATGCAAGCAGCGGAACGAAGCTTGCCTAAAAAAATGAAACACATCTCATAAGTCCAAACGATAACACATACAGAGCTTAACCCTCTAGCTTAGGCTTATTGCACCTTTCCACCGAAACTTCATAAACGGAACTCCACTATTCGGTTAACACCAACTACCATGAACCAGATTACCAAAAATGGCTGGCAGAGCACAAGCCACACTAACCAGCAAGGATCCCTCAAAAGGTCAAGACCCTAATCCAATCACAATGGTGCAACCTCAACCCACAACTGATACAAATGAGTTCTTCAACTACAAAGGTGCAACAACTTCCATGCCAACACACAAAACCTTAACCAACTAGGCCAAACACTCATAGGAGGCAGAACAACCCTTACCGCAACTTCCAGAACACCACTCAAGAGTCCGCTTAACTTGGACAAACAACTGCTTCCAAGCAGCCAACAAACTTTTCCTCCTACTAGCACCACTACTACCAATTCCAAGACCAAGGAATAACTTGACAACTCCCAAGGAGAAACAGATCCTTACAAGAGGACAACCAGAAGGATGAGAGAGCTCCACAACCGCTCATTTGTCTTGCTTAGCTAAGCACACGGCATCCAACTCTCCTAGAGGCAACAACAAGGGGGGGTCCACCACAGACTAGACCGCCAACCATGGGCAAGAGAAGACTCACCCCCAAACACCAAATAAGGGCACTCTCAAACTCTGGGAACAGGAGAGACATCCTACAGGGCAAACCACTTACCCACGAACAAGGCTAACTCCTTGGCAACTCGAAAACCACACCTTGGCCAACATCAAGCACCAACTTGCCACCACACGGAACCAAATCCAGACTCTACTCCAAACAAACTGCGGCTTGCTAGCCTACCAAAATCGCGACCCAACTCACCCGAGGGCTACAAACTACTCGACTGCGGCTTGCCAACTAAACTCACTACACTGGTGTGGTGAGCTCTGGCGAGGCTCTCCACAACTAGGGTTCTTCGACAACCCTCGACACACACTGTCGTCTAACGGTCTAACAACTAACTGCCTGAACAAACAACTCCTTTTCCCAGCATCACAACCACGCTGGCCTGCTCCAAACCTCGAAACCAAAAAGACCAGAAACGCTTCAGAATGTGTCATCCTCCTACTCAAAGCATCAGCCACCATGTAGCTTCCACCCAGGGTAAGGATTCCGAGCAACACTCTTAGCAAGCGCGATCGGGAACTCTGTGGCTTCACTACAACCACCATTTGTTCGGTACCATCCCGAACTCCAACCAAGAGCCACAAGAGGTTCCACCAACCAAGCTCGGAGTTCAACTTAACAAACTTGCCTAAGCAACAACCTAACTACGAGCACGATATCCTTACAACCTCAACTAAAGCCTTACAACATCCACAGGAGTTCAACTTCTCCAGAAGCGAGCACGGTTCTCCAATGCAAACCCTACATGGTTCACGGAACTCTTGCCGCGGAACAAACTACACTAAACACACTTGTGTGCACAACTCTCAACCTTCCTTGAGAGATCCAAGACTAACGGTGTTGTTCCAAAAGGCAACACTAACTTACGCGGAGATACAATCAACCCAAGGAACATCAAAAGTTCCATCTCCACACGATACTCGAGCGGTGGCAACTTTGGCTCTGCTAAAACATAACGATGCCAAACCAGAACTTACTTTATACCAAGACTCTACCAAGTGTGCTTTACACATAAGACAACTGCTCATCTCATAAGGCATCCAACTCATCTCATAAGCACCAAACTCATCTCATAAGCATCCAACTCACGGTCCCTCTGCTAAACCGAACTCGCATCTACAATGCTCACTAACCTCGAGTTTAGGCACCCGAAGGTAGTGGACCGCACTACCAACCACAAAGATCTCTTGGCCTTAGCACTAGCGTGAGACTCACACGCACTAACACTTACCACCCGCCCAACTGGTGACTTACTCAACCCCAACAGGGGAAGAGGCTCGGCTCCTCTCGAACATCCTTTCACTTGTAGTCCTTCGACTACCACCGAACTAGCCCTCTTGCACGACCTAAACAAGTGCATTTTCCATAAATGGATCCAATGGCTAAAGAAGTGTCTTTGAACTCGGGACGGGTCATAGAACCATCTGCTTATACCCATGCCACACTCAGTGCAGACTGCGGACTTAGAGCCAAAGCGGCACACCAACCATTGCACCTCAAGTGCCACTACTACCAAATCCACATCTTACTACAAATGGGGTCGACAAGGTCACAACCTCAAGTGACAAAAACTATGGCGAGGCATACAAGAGCTCAACTCAAACAACCATGCCTAAGGCATCTCATCAAACCAGAAGTCTCACTTTGCCTACTCTTGCATCTCCACATGATGCTCAACAAAACTCTGCCGACTCTCTCAACATGCGGCTAGCCCTACTCTAGGGGCTCACCATAAGAAGAGTGCTAAACTCTACAGGACAATTGGGGAAACCACCAGCGGATCACGTCCGATGGGAACAACGCTCATTGCACCCTTAACCACGGGGTTTCAGACTTACTAGGCTGCAAAACAACAACACTTACGGGAGAACAAGGATGTCTCGGCAACCACCTCGAAGGCTACCCACTCTGCGGCTACTCACCTGGACAATCAACCATCTGCTGGGTTCAAGATCAACACACGAACTACCGGGGCTAGTCCACACTAGGACTGCTCCACAAGCATCAACATGAGCAAAAGCCAAAGCTAACTCCTCTCACGGGTGGTACTCCGGGGCAAAACACCTCCACCCTCTCACTAGGGAATTAATTTTGGGCCACCTGCGTGGCCTCACGGAGATCTAACCTCTGCCTCCATGCGAGCGATGTCCCAGCGATGTCCGAATCTATCTGGATATCTCAACAAACCACAACATCTGACTCACCTGCTGCGGGAAGTTGGCATGAAGCGCTCTAAATCCAAACCAACGGCGAGTCGAGACACACGCTTCGTCTCAAGCTCCACAACACAAAACAAGGCATACACTAGATGAAAGGTATTGTAAATTCTTAACCCTTTTCTAAAAACAGAAAACTTAGGCGTGCACGATGGTGTCAGTCTTTGGTGATCATGGGAAAGACGACCTACAACAAAAGGTCGATCTACAAAGTCTATGACTCGAGCTCGATACCAAGCTGTAAAGACCCGACCCAAAAGGGCTCTAAATAGGCCTTTACCCCAATGCATGCATTCAAAGTAAAGGACAATATGCAAATAATTTTGATTCCCAATTAAAACAAAACAATCAAGGTTCAATCGAAATAAAGATAGTTTCTTTGAAACACATCCTGTCTCCAAGCTTTGTTTCAAGGCAAATACATTTCCAAAGCGTACACTCTGATCAGAGATTTCTTAAAACATTTGAAACATCCTCAAATTCAATAAGCGAGAATCCACGAAAACATTGAGAAAACATCCTAGGGCTCGTGCCCGACTACATGCGTCGGGGAAAATAAGAAGACAAGAGTCATAGAAATAAAAAGTCGAGAGGCGACGAGTCCCCATGATCACGGCTCCTCCTTGACCATCTGTCTACTTTGCCTTGGTTACTGTGGAAAACCACAAAATAAGGGTGAGTAACGAATTACTCGATAAGAATCCCCAGCCAGGGGTTTGTCGATGCACATGGTCATCTAGATGAGTGTATGCAAGCTATGAATATAAACACGGGAAAGAGCACATAGCTTGAGTCCACACTTGGACCTCGGATGCCAACTCGAGTCTTAGTCAGGAGATAAATCCACCACACCATACGTCCTATCCCGAGAAACAAGTCTCGGCCTCGGCTGTCTCTTTATCGATCAAAAGGTACACTAGCTCAAGATCGAGGGAGCTCTCGGTCGCCCTTGTAATGGCGTAAGCATGCACCGCGTGCTCTTGCGAACTATGAAGTGCGGGTCTGGTGGCAAGCTGCCCGTATGTCCGATCACCACGCCTAACTAAATCTGGATCGGTGTCAGCGACATAGGGGTGTAAGACCTGAACCGTGAACTATGTCGGCTGAACCACCGCTTTGAGGCTAAGGAATCGGTCGTGGTAGGCTTACACCAGAAGCGAAGTCCTTGCCCTATCGGTGGCAATCAAGGGCTCTGGGCGAACACGCCGAGGGCGTGCCGATGCCGAGGGCGAGGCAATGCCATGTCATCATCCCGCCGTTGGGGCATTTAACGATCTGCCACCCTCACCCAAGATTGCGGGGCCTCTACGGTCGGGTTAGCTAAACCTACGCGAGGTCGAGGGACGGAAAGCTGTCTCGGCGTCCACGCCATGGATGCAAGATACTTTATGCATCGGGCGGATGATGCTACCTACACAATTCTAACACGCCTTAACAATCAACAACAATCCAATACGTGCTCAAAAGAATCTGAGGACCTAGCATGGTACTACGGAACAAGAATGAATATGAGCATGCGAGCGGAACAACCTAGCATGGACTAACATGAAAGAACAACATACGAAGTCATGCGGTCGGAAATCGAGCAGAGCACCTAAACTATACATGCTTGATAGTCACAAACAAACATACAACATCAATCACATAGAACATCGCAGGTCCACACAACTCACGGTAAGAAATCCTTACACAGCGCGAGCAACTACACACAAAATCCTAAGGCTGCGATGGATCAGGAGCTAGCTAACGAGAACCCTAACAAACACAATAATAATCACAATCCATAGGCCTAAACATAATGAAATAAACAAGGCTTGGCTCAGGAGCAACTCACGCGGCGCGGCGACAGCGAGACGACAACGACATGGCGAGAGCTCTTCTTTGGGCGATGGCAGCGGCGAGTGAGCGGCGGCTGGCATGCGCGCGAGATGGCGCGCGAGCTAAGCGCATCTTGTATGCGATGATTGCCAGCCTTACAGCGCAGCGTAGCGCGAGACAAAGTGAGCCTTGAACGCGACCACCGTGGCGCGCTGCTGAGGGCAACAGCGGCGGCTTGAGGTGCAGCAGCGTCTGGGCGTCGCGATCCTTCTGCTGAGGGAGCTCGGCAGGCGCATCTGGCAGGCGAGATCTGAGTGCGACAAAGAAAGGCTGTCTGGCGTCTGTTGAAGGCTGCGACAGGTGTCTGGGCGTCTGGCTCGGTTTCTTTGGCGACGAGTTGCTTTCGATGGCCTTCTGCGAGCGATGGAGCTGGGCGACTCGGGCGTCTGGGCTTCTTCTTTGGTGCGATCTGGCGGGGTGGGAGGCTGCGACGGTGGGGCTTCTTGGTGGGGCTCCTCTCGGCGGTGCAAACAAACACACACACACACCACACTCTTCTATTTACATTCGGCCGGCAAGAACTCAAATCGGAGAAGGCGAAGAGGAAGATCGATACCTACAGGAATGATGATGATCGATCCAAGGGAGCTGCAAGGATGAAGAACTCGGCAAGGCAATGGAGAGAATAGCTTGGCGGCCACACACTTTGGAGAAGAAGATGGAACAAACCTAATTTCTATTTCATTTAACCAAATGCACCAAAACTCCCAAAATC